>JAJHNS010000074.1:0-105000 GCA_027564155.1 Gymnocypris eckloni scoliostomus
CCGAACATCGCTGTTAATCCACGGTTTTTGGTTGGGGTAGATACGGATTGTTTTGGTCGAACTACATCATCTATACACTTCCTGATGAAACACGTGACCGTATCTGAATACGCATCTATGTCGTCTTCAGACGCTGCCCGGAACATGTCCCAGTCCACGTGATCAAAACAGTCCTGTAGTATAGCGTCCGATTGGTCCGACCAGCAATGAACTGTCCTGAGGGCGGGTGCTTCACGTTTCAGTTTCTGCCTATAAGCAGGCAGGAGCAGAACGGAAGAGTGATCCGATTTGCCGAAGGTGGGCGGGGGAGGGACTTGTATGCGTCCCGGAAGGGGGAGTAACAATGGTCGAGTGTACGATCTCCACGCGTGTTGATGGTGACGTGTTGAAAGTATTTTGGAGCTATTGTTCTGAAGTTGGCTTTGTTAAAGTCCCCCGTGATAATAAAGCTGCATCTGGGTGCGCTGGTTCCTGCTCACTTATATTCCTGTACAGTTCCTTGAGTGCCTGGTCTGTGTTGGCTTGGGGTGATATAAACAGCCGTGATTATGATGGCTGTAAATTCCTCGGTAGCCAGAATGGTCGACACAGAAGCGTATGAAATTCCAGATCAGGGGAGCAGAAGGATTTAATAGAGTGTATGTTCCTTTCATTACACCATGAGTTGTTGATATAGAAACAAACACCCCTCCTCTGCTTTTCCTGTGAGCTCCTTTGTTCTATCCGAGCGGTGCACGGAGAAGCCCGTGAGCTCGATGGCTGAGTCTGGAACCTTGCAGACATCCAGGTTTCTGTGAGGCAAATAACGCAGCAGTCCCTTGTTTCGTTGGTATGAGATGCGCACGCAGTTCACAGAGTTTGTTATCCAGTGACTGAACGTTGGCCAGTAAAATGGTTGGAAGAGGAGGTCGGAAAGCACGGCGTCTCAGTCTGACGAGAACGCCAGCTCTTATTCCTCTTTTTCGGCCGGCGGCGGCGTGTCGATTCGCAACCCACACAAAGGGCTCTGATGCGTGTCTGTGAACAATCCACCGGCATTCAAAAACTCAAAGTCCGGTTTATGCGTATGCGCGACGGAGGAACCAATGTTCAAAAGCGTGTCTCTATCGTAGACAGTTATACTAACAACATCTAACACGTAAAACAACAAAAAAACAAATAAAACATATGAAAAACTGCAAAGTTTTCCCGGAGCTCGCAACACGGCTGCCATCCTCGGCGCCATCTTGACTCTACATTAAATATTATCAATTCAAATATATAGATTTCAACATGAGAAGTCAATCCAATATAATATGACATATAGTACAGTATTATTCAACTATATGAATGAGTATAATGAACATTTCAAATTACGTTCAATTTCCTTTTCATTGCGTTTGTGAAAACTTAAGCATAAGTAACTTATCTTACTTTTGTGTTGTTCACTGAAATCTGTTAATATGTTTAACAATAGTCTTCATTTGCTCGCAAAGAGAGGACTCAAATTTGAAGTCAATGTTACGTCTCTCTTGCCCCTACTACGTGATGAAGCTCACTCGGTTGCCACCATCAAACATACTATGGACAAAATTAAACAGGTAATCACCCACCTAAATCCAGGTCAGGTACCTGCCTGCAAGTTCAAGAATGCCAGTGAAGATGTCAGCCAGTGCTTAATTTGAGCCAGATCCTGTCGGATTCTGTTCCGGAAAATGTCAGATTTTGGATTTTTGCGTTCCGGAATTAGTTTTTAAAGATCCGGCATTAACAAGTATAGATCGTGACAGTGCGTGCATGCATACGAAACAGAGCGAATGCAGGCTTATGTAGATGTATTTGGAGCATGATTTGTAGATTATGTATATGGCAATCGACATTATTGACCAATGAACTTGAACTCCTTAAGTTCAAAATCGCTCGCGTTGATTGGTACTACTGCTTATCCCACTCTCTCCAAAAGTTCCACAGCGGGAACCTTTGGAGAGAGTGTTATAATACAAGAAATAATACCAAATAAAGTGAAATATTATAATGTATTAAAACTTATAAACTCTATAATCATAGCCTATTTCCCCTCATTCCAAAACAAATCATTTAAATGTAACGGTATGCAGAACAGATCAAGAATGAAACAACTAAAGCGAAACTGAAAATACTGTTGGGGACTCAAATCCAATGTTTCCGTATTCACAATGTATTTCAATGTTAAACTATTATTTATAATGTATAGGCTTCACGCGCATATAGATCAAAGAAATCATCTTCTTCACATGCGCAACAATGCGCTTGGCATAACAGCAGCTGTAGACCGGTTATACTACGGACTCTTTAAATCGATACATATGCGTAACAGATACTGGGTCGGACACGGAGGTAATTGAAGTTTTTTTGACAGTCTGAGGATATTGGAGCTGAGATTGGAGACAGGAGGTGAGTAGAACAACTTCGGAGAGTTTACGTGGATTGGTTAGAAGGTAATCGGAGTCTTTGTATTCCACAGGAACGAAGGGAGATGGAGCCAGGAGAACAGGATTGCCAGGAGCACACACCACAGCAAGAGGATAGCTGATGGCGGAGAACACAACTGGAAGGACAAGTAACAAGTGAGTAATACCAGGCAAGTAACAACCAGAGAATACTCAATTTGGAGATACAAGGAGCAGAGTCCACTTTGTGTTTACGAGATCGGACGAATACTGAGGCTGTGGTGTGTGCTTATATGCAGGGCTAGAGGAGACTCGTGATGAGGTGCAGGTGCATGTGATTAGAACTCAGGTGAGAGAGATCGATGTGATTGACTTAGCTGAAAGCCTGACCGATCTGTAACAATATGTTTGGCTGACTGTATTTTATTTTGCCAATGAACAGACTGTGATGTTAAGTTTGAATTGCTAGAATATGTGGTGTGTGTGTGTGTGTATTTTTGGTCATACAGATAAGAGTTAGACAACCCGCAACGTGTTAAAAAACAATAATAATAAAAACTAACACTTCTCTATTCTCTATTATTTTTGTATTCTATCTATTTATTTTCTTTTTATTTATTATACAATTAATACAAGCAAAGAAGGCCTCTAACACTAGCTTGCTCTATTCTGTTTTATTTTTATTTAATATATAATAATATAAAAAAAACTGCTACATGTACTGCACATTGCTCTTTTGTTGATTTTGATGCTTCTAATGTCCTCATTTGTAAGTCGCTTTGGATAAAAACGTCTGCTAGATGACTAAATGTAAATGTTTACTTTTATTTTTGCACACTCGCAATAAAAATATATTTTTTGGTAACTAAGCAAACAAACAGGATGCACGTTCTGTCATCTCGGTTCTCGGTTTTCTTTCTGTGAACTTGTTTGCAGATCCTCGTGCATCACATCTGTTTTATATCCGTTAATTATTTATGTCAGATATATTTCGCATTACACCATTTCTATTTAGATTATGGTTGTATTTTATTCTTATGGAAACACATTTTTTTATTTTTAAGGTATCTTAGGCCTATACATATCCTTAAATCATCCTGGCGACCCACTTTTGACCCAGGGTTTGAAAACCTAGGCTGTAGTTAGGTCCATGCAGAAACTTGTGAACGATGCTCTATAGTTGTGGCAACACCGTTTAATGATGTCATTGAATGTTCTGAAGAAAACTGAAGTTGTATTGTCAGTGTCGGTCACGTTGCCTTTTAACTGCTGATTTGGATCCTGATTTGAAATGTTTCATTTACAAATTAAGCACTGATGTCAGCCATCATGAGCAGACCATCCTTCACTGACAAAGTTCAAAAACTGTTTTCTACATTCAAGAAATTGGGGAACCCATTTCAAGAGGAGTCTGCTGACCTTACACTTGACAAAAAGAACATTGCACATCCTAGTGCTGCAGAATTAATTAAAACTCAAAAAAGGCAAAGCTGCCTTTCAAGAGTTTTCAATAGTCTTGGTGATGACACAATGTTCAATAAACCAATCATGAAGAACAAGATTGATTTCTTATGCCAGGATCAGGCAGGACCACAGTGCACAAGTATGATGTCATAATTGTATTTCAATAATGCGGATGTTTGTTTGTGGTGTGGCCAATTTTTGTTGTTTTTTGGTCAATTGTCACAAGCATTTAAATTTTCTTTTACAGTTGTGTGTTTATTTGCATTTGTCAAGTTCAAACTTATTCATTTTAAGACCATATACATGATAAATGGATAGTCAATCCTATTATGCTTTTTCACTTTTTGAATTTTAGTCAGTGTGTATGTTTGGGCATAAAAAGATCTACAAAGCTACAAAACTCAAAGTCCACTCCAAAGGGAGATATTTCATTTTTCTTAAATCCCTTTTCAAGAACTACAACAAACGGCTCGTTTCGACTACAGCGTTGATTTCTGGTGTTTGTGATATCACAAAGCAGCCCATTAGAATATCATTTAAAAAAATCCCGCCTACAGAAATTCGAATGGTGCCAACCATTGGGGGGAAAGCTTGGATGTTTCAAAATCGAAACCCGGTGCGGGTGTTTTTATATCACTGTATTTCTGAAGGAAACCGACTGTCTTCAGAAAATGATGGATGTCATTTTAATTTCATCTTGCATGTAATGTCTGATAAAGCAGTGTTTGTGAGAGGAGTGTTGCTTTGTGTACAGCGTTACCAGTGAAACCTCGATCTCTCCCGCTTCAATAGCGCCTTCCGCTGGCAGAGAATGAATTTGCATACATGCCGCCACAAATAGTGTCTCTGGGACTATGGTATAAATAAATTCAACTGTATAACAGTTTCACTGCAATTCATGGTATAATGCTGGAATTGAAGAACAATAAACATAATACATATTACCGTTGGACTTACAGTATCTGTACATATGTAACGGATGTAGCTATGCCAGTAAGGCCTGTGTGTAAAACCTCACTCTCCTGACCAAAAAAGAGGCGCTCGAGCGACTGACGCTAGAGGCTGTAGCCTTTGGCGTTCCTTGTTAGAGCGCCCGCCTCCCGCACCGGAATCCCGGGTTCGAGACCCGCTCCGACGAGTTGTGGCAGTGTGGACCCGGGGGAGTTACATTGGTGCCGTGACCAGGACGGGAGTGAGGTTTAGGGGGGTGAGTGTAACGGATGTAGCTATGCCAGTAAGGCCTGTGTGTAAAACCTCACTCTCCTGACCTCAAAAAGAGGCGCTCTAGCAACTGACGCTAGAGGCTGTAGCCTTTGGCGTTCCTTGTTAGAGCGCCCGCCTCCCGCGCCGGAATCCCGGGTTCGAGACCCGCTCTAACGAGTTGTGGCAGTATGTGGACCCGGGGCGTTACACATAGTAAATGCAGTTATTTTTAAGCTGTCGGTGAAGTCCTATCTAAAACGTGATATAGCCAAAAAAACAAAAACAACATTACCACTTTAATATGTCTTGTCATATCTGTGCATGCAAAGGTTCTGTGATATCGTCTTGTTCAATATTCTCGGGGTCTGAATTATGGCAATATTGAAGAACTTGCTGCTTTGGCAAGGGACGGGGCAGTACTGAAACACCATCTAAGCTGTTCACCAATCACAACGCACTGGGACATCTAACCAATCACAACTCATTCAATTTTTTTTCATCAAACCCAGAACTAATCGAGCCGTTTGTGCCAGGCTTGGGAGAAAGGTATTGTAATAATGTAAATTATATGAAAAATAATGCAATTTTCGAACCACCAAGCATGAGAGCATGTTCTAGTACACCCCCAAAACAAAATCTAGACTTTGTAAAAGAGGACCCCTTTGAGTAAATATGCTATTTTCACAGTGTAAATAGCTGCTGCCTTCCATAAATCACATTATATTTGTCAGGGCTCTAGACTAACTTTTTGCACTGGTGCACCTAACTTATTTTCTTAGGTGCAGCAGCACAAAAGTTAGGTGCACCCAAATTTCCATATAGGCAATATTGACTTCTAAACGATTAACTAACAATCTGGTCAACATAAAGTTCTTTATTTGAAGCACAATTCTACAAGAAAGGTAACTTACTGGAAAAGTGTTTAACTGAGCTGAGATTTAAACTTAAAACATCTCAAGATAAATGAAAAAAAATGAAATAGAATAAAAAATAAAATAAAATAATCTAAATTAAGTGATTTAAGGGCTTCAAACTGAACATCTCATGGCTCAATATCTTATGGACAATCTTCCATTGCAGTCACATGCCCCAACTCCTGTAGTTTGCCCTTCTTGATATTTGGCCTTGGCTAAACCAGCTGACCACTCTCTCTAGCATCAACATCTTCCAGACTTGGCCCCACTACATTGATTCTTATCAGATCTTCCACTGTGTCTGAATGAAGGGAAGCTCTAGTGCAGTGGTTCTCAAACTTCTTTGGTCGCGCCCCCCCCCCCTTAAACCTATAAAAATATCTGGCGCCCCATCCCAAATCAGACTACCAAATAATTTAACTAAACATTAAAAAAAAAAAACATTTACTGAGAGAGAAAAAAACACCTGTTCTGTTCTTTCTAATTGTCTCTCTGTGCTCATACTGTATGTTAATCCAGCCAAATTCTCAATAAAACTGTTTTCCTTTATATATTTTACTGTTTCTGTTGTCAGTCAATGGGATAAATATGAAAGCGACTGATCCTAATTTATAATGTTATTGAGTTGCTTTCTGATGAAATCAAATAAGACAAGACAAAGACAAATCATGTGCTGTGAGTTCGGCTATATTTGCAAGTAAACCTAGAGAAGCAATAATATCTGTTTTAACAGAACGGGGCTGCTCCTCTCAGATGCTCACTGAACAGAGCAGATGCAGAGAGCGGTGCATGCGCACTGATCTTGTGCCGTTGTGGCAGTACCAACGATCACAGAGACTCGCTAATGTTTGTCCAAGAAGTCGCTAGATTTCTCGCTAGTCGCTTTTTTGGAAAAAAAAAAATAAATCTTGCGACAAAGTGGTATCCCATGGTATTAAAATTAGATACGATTTAAAAATTGTCTAGTTTGTCCCAGGCCTTAGTTTTGCCCATTGTCACATGACCAGTCTTAATAGATTCCTTAGATCATGCCGAGAACTTTGATATCAATCATGCCATTATTTACATAAGTATTTATGGTTTTTCACAGGAAAAGAGTTAATGAACAAAATTATTCTTATAACTGAAAGACATAGGCTTTGCTAAAATCTGGGGTGCTGTTCTCTGATGTTTGAGATATTGCAGTTTTTTTCCCAAATTGAATTTGAAGCTGGACAGAAGCTGCCGTGTGTAAATACTTTGCAGAGCATTAATTAAAAATTATGTTTTATTAACAAAGTTCAGGAGGAGCACGATCAGATAATCAACCAATTTCAGTACATGTGGAGCTCGTTTAGCTAATCATCCTAACTACCTTGATACGTCTATATATAAGCTGTGTCCCAATTCATAGGCTACATCCTCCGAAGGATGCATTTGAAGGTCATTGCTGGCGCAACATCAAATGTGCCCTTTGTTTCACCAGCAAATGAAGGATACATCAGATGGATGCTTCGCCGCCTACCCTACCCCTGAATTCACAGAGCGCCGGTGGCGACCGGACTTTTATTCAAACAAAATAGCAGGTGATGGTTCTGTGGTGGCCGACGAATGCCCTTATAAATGTAAGTATTGTGTTTTAATTTACTCAAATAACTACCCTTACAAAAAATGTCCTGTGGTACTGCAGCAGTACAACACAAAATTACCACACAACAAATGAGCAGAGCTAAATATGACCGGATAACCATAGCACTTTCTATATACCAAAAACTGACTACAAGAATGTTATTTTTCTTGGTTTTGGGTGGTATTTCCAAAACAATGACATCTAACTGGAAGAAATATAATTTTATTTATATATATATATATATATATATATATATATATATTACGAGGGCTGAGATCCAGAAGGGCGCAAGTGACATTCTTAAACTTTACAAGAGAGCCAAAACAAAAATTTGACCATAGTTTGTGTACTGATTTCAATTGTTTATAATACAAATTTGTACACTCATGGATGACAGTACTTTTGTCAGTAGAAAGAGCTCATTAAGAGCTTTCATTTAATGTGTATATACAGGTGCTGGTCATATAATTAGAATATCATCAAAAAATTGATTTATTTCACTAATTCCATTCAAAAAGTGAAACTTGTATAATGTATACATTCATTCCACACAGACTGATATATTTCAAGTGTTTATTTCTTTTAATTTTGATGATTATAAGTGACAATTAATGAAAAACCCAAATTCAGTATCTCAGAAAATTATAATATTGTGAAAAGGTTCAATATTGAAGACACCTGGTGCCACACTCTAATCAGCTAATTAACTCAAAACACCTGCAAAGGCCTTTAAATGGTCTCTCAGTCTAGTTCTGTAGGCTACACAATCATGGGGAAGACTGCTGACTTGACAGTTGTCCAAAAGACGACCATTGACACCTTGCACAAGGAGGGCAAGACACAAAGGTCATTGCAAAGAGGCTGGCTGTTCACAGAGCTCTGTGTCCAAGCACATTAATAGAGAGGCGAAGGGAAGGAAAAGATTTGGTAGAAAAAAGTGTACAAGCAATAGGGATAACCGCACCCTGGAGAGGATTGTGAAACAAAACCCATTCAAAAATGTGGGGGAGATTCACAAAGAGTGGACTGTAGCAGGAGTCAGTGCTTCAAGAACCACTACGCACAGACGTATGCAAGACATGGGTTTCAGCTGTCGCATTCCTTGTGTCAAGCCACTCTTGAACAACAGACAGCGTCAGAAGCGTCTCGCCTGGGCTAAAGACAAAAAGGACTGGACTGCTGCCAAGTGGTCCAAAGTTATGTTCTCTGATGAAAGTAAATTTTGCATTTCCTTTGGAAATCCGGGTCCCAGAGTCTGGAGGAAGAGAGGAAAGGTACAGAATCCACGTTGCTTGAGGTCCAGTGTAAAGTTTCCACCGTCAGTGATGGTTTGGGGTGCCATGTCATCTGCTGGTGTTGGTCCACTGTGTTTTCTGAGGTCCAAGGTCAACACCGCCGTATACCAGGAAGTTTTAGAGCACTTCATGCTTCCTGCTGCTGACCAACTTTATGGAGATGCAGATTTCATTTTCCAACAGGACTTGGCACCTGCACACAGTGCCAAAGCTACCAGTACCTGGTTTAAGGACCATGGTATCCCTGTTCTTAATTAGCCAGCAAACTCGCTGACCTTAACCCCATAGATAATCTATGGGTATTGTGAAGAGGAAGATGCGATATGCCAGACTCAACAATGCAGAAGAGCTGAAGGCCACTATCAGAGCAACCTGGGCTCTCATAACACCTGAGCAGTGCCACAGACTGATCGACTCCATGCCACGCCGCATTGCTGCAGTAATTCAGGCAAAATGAGCCCCAACTAAGTATTGAGTGCTGTGCATGCTCATACTTTTCATGTTCATACTTTTCAGTTGGCCAAGATTTCTAAAAATCCTTTCTTTGTATTGGTCTTAAGTAATATTCTAATTTTCTGAGATACTGAATTTGGGGTTTTCATTAGTTGTCAGTTATAATCATCAAAATTAAAATAAATAAACACTTGAAATATATCAGTCTGTGTGGAATGAATGTATACATTATACAAGTTTCACTTTTGAATGGAATTAGTGAAATAAATCAACTTTTTGATGATATTCTAATTATATGACCAGCACCTGTATATGCAGTAATTCAGCAATTATATATATATATATATATATATATATATATATATAAGGCCCTATGAAATCCGTTTAAATTTTTCCCAAATTCCATGTTATTTTTTCTAAATTCATTTTTTTCGTTTCATTTTTTTCTAGATTCCGTTTTTTCCGTTTTCATTTTATGGACTCCTTTTTAATGATCAAATTAAACTGTATTTATCAAAAAGCATGTCTAATTAATTAAAATCATGAAACTTATACAATTTAACACTAATTTATTAAAAGTGTAACAAAAATGACATGTTTAGGGCCGTATGAAATGTTATATTTTTTTCTCACCTTATGTTTTATTGTTGCCAAATTCTGTTTTAGCTCGTCTGATTATTTGAATGCATACACACATTTTTTTTTTACTCTTACAGTAGCCTTATGAATTGTTTTTTTTCCTCAGAAATTCTGTGTTGTGTATTTAAATTTGACTGGTTATCAGATTAAGGCATGAAACATCGATTTAATTTATATTTTATGTTGAAAAATAAAGGGGTTTTAGCCTACTATTAAAAATTAAATATTTTGTGATTATGTCTTAATAAAATAAAGTTTGATTATTTTTCAACACTAGTAGTTGACGTGTTTAGAACTAAATTCACAGTTTCATTGTTTGTAGGGACAAACAGATGCAGATAATTAAAACATGCACATTTCTTCTCTTTCTCTGTCACTCTCAAAATGGGCATATTTGAGAAACAAGTCGAGTAGTTTGCTTCACTGAATATAATTGTCGGTCATTTAACATCTTTCGTAAAACAGTTGACTAAACATCTTACCTCGCTCTCTTTTATTAATCTGACGCTTCGTCGCGCGCTCAGCATCTGTGAACGCTAAACCCCACCTACTTTGATTTGATTTGAATTCAATTACTTTGACATTGACGAGCGCTGTTTGCCGCTGAGGCAGAGCAGACTTTTAAAGCTTTTTTTGTCATCCTAACAAGAGCGCTGCGTAATCGAGGACAGCAGATGCTCATGTAGGCCTATACTCTTTATTGAAGTGAGTTAGGTTTAAATCGCCGCATTAATTAAGGATTTTTGTTGTTGCAATTTTACACATAATAATCCACGATGATCACAGTACACAAAACTGAAATTGCACGTCAAAATAACACAGTCAATATTTTTAGATTTTTCAAATCATGTTTTCAGGGGAGCCCATGTATTATTAAGCGGAGCCCCACTCTTCGTAGTTCGCACCCTCATGGCTGGCTTTTAATCATTTTGTGTAATTTGCAACGCAACAAGCTGCACTTTTAGAGCCCCATATTTCAGCCTGACGAGTTATGGCTTCGGGACAATTTTCGACCGGGCAAGTACGGGCTTGTTTTAGGATTCTCCTTATGTTTGTATTTTAGAAATCCATAAATTATTATGGTGATGAAAAGGATTAGCCTCGTGGAAACAATACCACCGACTGACAAGAGCAGCTCGACCTCTCTAATAGCACACATTTGTCTAGGTTAAACGCTTAAACTAACATTGTGATATGCTTTAAGTATTTTATATATTTTATTTTAGGCAAGTGGTGATTTAAGAAGGCTAAATTGATCAAACATAATAGGCAAACTCACTGTCTGCAGCTAGCCGATTGCTCAAAAGCTACTTTAGAAACAAAAACTTGAATTGAATAAACAAATAAATGTTCCAAACATATTTCTAAATTAACTCAATTAAGAAACGAAATACGCTTTGCCATTAAAAACGAAACTGAACTATTGTAATGGCTAGAACAGCAGCTGTGTAATGGGGAAGAGAGAAAGAAAGACATGGGCTCCAGTCGGACTCGGGAAGGTAATTCTGATAATCTGCTGAACAAGGATTGGACTGGGGCATATGTTTGAGGCCCGTGCAGGATTCTACTGAGCTTGTTTGGTACCAAAGTCAATTTGGTGCTCGCAAGGCGGCTTTATACGGACGCCATTTGGACATGACTGAGTGCAGCGGAAACCGCCTCTGGAGCGCGCGAGTACAGAACGGCTTAAAAAGACATGCAAATAAATAATAGGCTACATTTTAGTGACAATGCAACAATGACCCGATTAGGCAGGTGACAATTCTGTCAACTGTACCAAAATGCCAGAGAAAGACTTGTATCGCACCGTGCAGCTCTTTAGTGCAGACGAGATGCGCTGATTACGTGCTTTAAGAGAAAGTCAATGAGAGAAAACACAGCTGATGAATCCGTTTTCAAATAACTGATTTGATATTCTGTGTGGATCTATTTACTCATCAGCTATAGGCTATTGAATAAATGTGTGAATATCCATCATTTTAAAGTCGAAAGCTGGAAAGAATAGAAATATGCGATATAGCCCATGCGCAATCCCCATGCGAAATTCAGGACCTGAATAAACATAATTGTATTACAGAGATTTGTAAAATAGATTTCCATGACTTTTCCAAAACTTTCTGGGTTTATTCATTTTTCCAAAACTTTTCCAGGCCTGGAAATTGCGGTTTAAAAATTCCATGACTTTTCCAGGTTTTTCATGACCGTACGAACCCTGTTATTTGCAAACAAGCCTTGCCGGTTAAACGTTTCATTCTCACGCTGATCTGACGTCCGCTTTTTTCTGAGCGCATACACCAGAAACACGCGCACTAAAACTCTGTCAAACAGCACCTGATTACTGAAATTAGTTATTATTTGCGCTAATACGGTCAAAATACAACAAGATTTACATATAGATTCAGTTAGTTATGTCTCAAATGAAAGTAAACAGCCGAAACAAACGGTTGCGTGCCTGGATATTAGACGTGTGCAGGTCTTAAAGGGACAGTATTAAACATGCAGCCGAATGTCATTAAAGGGATAGTTCACCCTAAAATGGTATTTCTGTCATTATTTACTCACTCACATGTTGTGCCAAACCTGTATTAATTTATTTCATGTGCTGAACACAAAGGATATGTGGGAAACTGAACAGTTGCTGGTCCACAGTGACTTTGATAGTAGGGAAAATATGGAAATCACAGAGGACCAGCAATGGTTTGGTTTTCCTTGATCCTCAAAATAGCATTTACGTTCAGCAGAAGAAAGAAACTCACTTAGTGTTTTATGTTTATACCATCATTTACTCAAAAGTTGTTTTAAACCTATGACAGAATCAACAGACAGATGACAGAATTTGTATTTTTAACTATTCCTTGAACGTTAATAAAACAACAAAACCCAGAGAAAAATCACTCACTATTCTTAACTGAAAAACTTTAATATGGTTGCTTTAGGAATCAGTCTAAATAGTTTTACATTTTTTCATTCAGTTTCTTGAATGTTCCTGCTAAATACACCTATTGTATCTGGAAATAAAGCACTATTTGTTTTATTCGTATATTATGTGTATTTGTAATCTGTATATTTGTTCTTATTTTTTAATAGAAAATATAAAATAATGACAATTTTTTATCTTTGCCCACTTTGGCCTACATATTTGCCATTCTTTTATTTGTCTCTTTTTTTTTTTTGTTACCTTGAAAGGCTTTATAATAGGGAAATTAGTTTGGCTGTACTGCTCAGACAACTTGCAAAATAGTAAAACCAACATGACAAAGAATCGTGATAAAATCGTGAATTGTGATATTTCGGGAAAAAATCGCCCAAAACACACTACAAAAAAAGCCATTTTGTAATGGTTTTACTGGAAAAGCTAATGGTATTTTAATGGAAACCATTAGAATTTCTGTGATGGTTTCTATTGAGCTTCTATTTTTTTTAGCAGGGTTTAATATATTTGAAAAAAAACTTTATTTTGTAAATTGTAAAAATTTGTTTAAGCGTATTTTAATTTTTTTATGTCTTCATATATATATTTCAATATGTATTTCACCAAGAATAAAAATCTGAATGCCACTGACACATGATTCTTTTAGTAGTATGTGTTTCCTTTATGTAAATATCTATGCACTTCCAGCACGTGAGCAGGACATTTATTTTGATCTGGTGGCATGATGTCATCAGGCTGTGTCGTGCTTTCAGCTGAAGAAAGGTTTGTGGTCCTCATCTTTTAAAGTGTTTGAATGAATACAAATGCCATCCGTCTGTTTTATAGTGTTTACAAGTGATGTTAAGTTGATCATTATTGAGTTTGTAACATATTATTTTCTATAATATATTAATGAGCATTATATTGTGAGTAAAGTGCATCCACACATTAGTAACAGATAAGCTGCATCTGATTTTGTGCCCTGTGTAGTGGTCTTTCAAAAGTTGCTTCACAAAATGACCTGCTGCTCAAAGTGATGTATAAAATACCTGAAAGCCATATTTAATTAAAAGTACAGATATCTTACCAGAAAATTACTTTGGTAGAAGTTGAAGTCGCCGTTTAGAATATTACTTGTGTAAAAATCTTAAAGCATGTGATATTTATTGTACTTAAGTACGAAAAAGTATATATTTTATTTATTTATTTCAATACACTTAAGTATTAAAAGTAAAATGAAAAAGAAGCAAATGTATATAAAAAAAATCATACACCGCTTGAATAGCAAGATTGTCTTAAGTTTTAACTCTTTCTTCCATTTTGTATTTTTGGGCAAGAAGAAGCACTTCATCCAGTTCTTAATTTCTTTCATTCTAACATAAGATAATATGTCTGGAATCTGCATCTGAAACAGCATTTAGATGTAATTACACAGTTTAATTAAAGCTGCAAGCAGCGATGGAAGGGACCTCGCACCCGGCTCACCGCCAACTGGTGGCTTCAGAAAGACAGGGAGCAATATGCATTTAAAAAGCCAAATATAGAGGAATAAGTCAAAGTCATTTATATGTGCCAAACCCTGCTGGTGGCGCTATGTCCATAACTGAACATTAACATGTAGATGTCTTCAGGTTAGCACTTTTATCAAACATGTGAAGTTTGGTGCAGATTGAACATGATATGTTTGAGTTAGTGTAAAGCCTGTTATATCCTGTTGTCAACAGGTGGCGCTATGATTACATCTGAATATTGGCCTTTAGATGTCTTCAGGTCAGGACTCTTACCAAATATGTGAATTTTGGTGCAGATTGGACATTGTATGTTTAAGTTAATGTAAAACAAGTAATTTCCTGTAGCCAGCAGGTGGCGCTATGTCTATAACTAAACATTGGCACGTAGATGTCTTCAGGCCATGGCTCTTATCAAACATGTGAAGTTTGGGGCAGATCAGACATTGTATGGCTGAGTTACAACAACTTTTATTCCCATGGCGAGACATCAAAATTTGTGATGCCGCTAAGGAAACGCCCTTTAACAAAAACTCAAGATCTTCGCAATTTAACATCACAAAGGCGTTTAGGTTATACTGAACAAATTATGTTTTGATGTCATTAAATCTCTAGGAGGAGTTAGTTACAGAGTAAAACATGTCACTTCCTGTTGCCAGCAGGTGGCGCTATGACTATAACTGAATATGGTCATGTAGATCTCTTCAGGTCATGAGTCTTATCAAACATGTGAAGATTGGTGCAGATCGGACATTGCATGCCTGAGTTACAACAACTTCCTGTTTCATGGCGAATCATCGAAATCTGACAGGAACGCCACGGACACGCCCTCCATTGAAAACTCTTGTTCTTTGCAATTTAACGTTACAAAGGGCTTTAATTTACAATGACAAATTTTGGTGTTCATCTGAATAAATCTCTTGGAGGAGTTTGTTAAAGTATGACACCTGAAAATGGCAAAAATGACACAAAATATGACGAGAAAGTTCAAAATAGCCGACTTCCTGTTGGGTTGATTTCGTACCTGGAGACTTTTTTTGTAGGTATTGTTATGTTACATGAGTGTACCGATTTTCATACATGTATGTGAAACGTTGCTTGAGGCGCACTCCGCTGAATGTGTATAGGTGGCGCTGGTGAGCCATTTTGCCACACCTACTTCTGAAACCCATATCAGATGTCAATTTTCACCAGTTCAGATGCGTGTGCAAAGTTTTGTTACTTTTAGAGTATGTTTAGGCCCTCAAAAATACGATTAATTTGGGAGATGAAGAATAATAATAAACAGAGCAGATTCAATAGGGTCCTCGCATCATTGGTGCTCGGTCCCTAATGAATCTCAGAGGAGACACGGATGCATTTAAACTGCAGTTACAGATGCATGAATAGGCCTAATGTTTTGTTTTTAACATAAAACGTTGAAAACTGATATTTGAAGTATTTTGACATGAAAAAAAAAGTTGAAAGGTGAAATGAAAAGGGCAGCAAGTGATTGTTTATGAGTGAGTCATTGAGATTCAACTGATTAATTCAAACATCTGATTCATTCAGAAATGAAGCAATTGACTGTGTTAATGAGTGAATCATTTATTCAACCCATTCATTCAAAATGAACACTGTCCATTGCTCAGAGATGCAAGTCTGTGATCCATGTTTGGAATTATTTTCGTTGAAAAAAATTGAGCATTAACAAGCAATATTATGTTTAAAATGTAATTCACTTGTTTCTTTACTGAACTTGTATAAAATTATTATTTATGTGTTATCATGCTGATATCTTCAGAAAAACAGTACTATTTGTGTAATTATAGATTGTTAACTATATAAATATAAAAAGCATACAGAAGCATTTTTGCCATCTACAATTTAGAATGAGTTTTAATAAATCAACTTGCATGCACTCTGTGTGATTTAGTGATATAGCCTACTTGATAATGTCAGATCGCACATCATTACAACACTTTCCATATTATCGCAGAAGATATATTGCATATCGCACACTCCAGACTCGACTTGTAAAATGAATCATCCATGGTTATGCGTGCACTTGTTTGCATGAGCGAAGGTGTTTTTAGAAGTCAAACACCAGACCGCTGATTCAAACCTGCTTTCTTGTAGTCCGTGTTCTTCTGACTTCTGACTATTTTGTAGTAATGAATATGCTTCTGGGAAATGTATCGGAGTAAAAGTATTCATTTTAATTAAGGCAAGGCAAGTTTATTTATATAGCACATTTCATACACAGTGGTAATTCAAAGTGCTTTACATAAAAGAAAGTGAAATAATCTTTCACAGCAATAAAAACAAGGAATTTTAAAATGATATAGAAATTGATTTAAAATTAAATTTAAAACAGTTAAATAGAAAATGATTATACCTAAAATAATGCAGTCAGTTCGGACATAGCACAGTGCTCATTCAACAAATGCACAGCTAAATAGATGAGTTTTGAGTCTGGATTTAAATGTGGCTAATGTTTTAGCACATTTGATCTCTTCTGGAAGCTGGTTCCAGCTGCGGGCGGCATAATAGCTAAAAGCGGACTCCCCTTGTTTTGTGTGAACCCTTGGTATTTCTAACTGACTCGATCCTAATGATCTGAGTGGTCTGTTAGGTTTATATTCAGTGAGCATATCTGCCATATATTTAGGTCCTAGACCATTGAGTGACTTATAAACGAGTAAAAGTACTTTAAAATCAATCCTAAATGTAACTGGAAGCCAGTGTAAGGACCTGAGGACTGGTGTGATATGCTCAGATTTTCTGGTTCCAGTCAGAATCCTGGCAGCAGCGTTCTGGATGAGCTGCAGCTGTCTAATGGTCTTCTTTGGAAGGCCGGTGAGGAGACCATTACAATAATCCACCCTGCTGGTGATAAAGGCATGAACAAGTTTCTCCAAGTCTTGACTGGAAACAAAACATCTAATTCTTGCAATGTTTTTGAGATGATAGTATGCTGATTTAGTTACTGCTTTGACATGACTACTAAAGCTAAGGTCTGTCTCTAGAATCACCCCAAGATTTCTGACTTTTTTGTTGTTTGACCCTAGAGTCAAGGTATGCATTCACCTTGAGAACTTCATCTTTGTTTCCAAATGCAATGACTTCAGTTTTCTCCTTGTTTAACTGAAGAAAGTTTTGGCACATCCAACTGTTAATTTCATCAATGCATTGGCAGAGGGAGTCAATGGGGCTATAATCATTTGGAGATAAGGCTAGGTAAATCTGGGTATCATCAGCATAGCTGTGGTAGGCAATTTGGTTCTTCCTCATTATCTGACTTAGTGGGAGCATATACAGGCTAAACAAGAGCGGTGCAAGAATTGAGCCTTGTGGGACTCCACATGTCATGGACGTCCACTTAGACTTATGCTCTCCTATACTCACATAATAACCTCTCCTTCTAAGTATGACCTGAACCATTTGAGTGCCATCCCAGAAAGCCCGACCCAGTTTTCCAGTCTCTAGAAGTATGTTATGATCGACAGTGTCAAACGCAGCACTAAGATCTAGTAGTACCAGCACTGATATTTTGCCAGAATCAGAATTAAAGCGAATATCATTTATTATCTTAATGAGTGCTGTCTCTGTGCTGTGATGCACGCGAAACCAGATTGAAAATTATCCAGGTATCCATTTGAGTTTAAGTAGTTGTTCAGCTGATTAAAACTACCTTTTCAATAATTTTACCTATGAAAGGAAGATTTGATATTGGTCTATAGTTGCTCAACACAGTGTTATCAAGATTGCGCTTTTTCAGAAGGGGCTTAACAACTGCAGTTTTCAGGAGTTTGGAAAAGTCCCAGAAAGAAGTGAGGTGTTCACCACTTCTAAGAGATCTGCTTCTAAATAGTTAAGCACACTTTTGAAAAAGATGTGGGAAGTGTATCAAGATAGCAGGTTGACGATTTAAGATGCTGTACTATTTCTTCCAAAATTTTGCTATCAATTGTTTTAAAACAGACATAGTCACTTCTTTTGAGATTGCTGTCGAATCTGTGTGACCTCTGTATTACAGGAAGATGTGCCAATCTCCTTCCTGATATTACTGATCTTCTCTGAAAAGAAGGAAGCAAACTCATTGCATTTGCTGTCAGAGAGCATTTCACTGGGAATCTGACTTGGGGGGTTTGTCAGTCTCTCAACAGTAGCAAAAAGAGTGCGAGTGTTGTTTAAGTTACTGTTTATAAGGTTTGAGAAGAAGGTCTGTCTAGCTGTGGCTAGTTCCAAATTGAAAGCATGAAGGCTGTCTTTATAGATGCTATAGTGTATTTCTAGTTTGTCTTCCGCCACATCCGCTCAGCTTTTCTGCATTGTCTTTTCATATTCTGAACTGCTGTTGATTTTCTCCAAAATGATTTTTGTCTGCCATTCTTCTTGCTGACCTTTATCGGTGCAATATCATCAATAACATTCCTAACTTTTGAGTCAAATGAATCCAGGAGAAGATCAACAGAGTCTGCAGAAATGCTCGGTGTTAAAGATATTGCCTTCATAAATAGCACACTAGTGTTCTCATTAATGCATCTCTTTCTGACAGAGACAGATCTAGATTCAGTGGTTACAGAGATCAATATATCAAAGAAAATACAGAAGTGATCAGACAGAGCTACATCCTTAATGACAATGGATGAAATGTTTAGACCTCTACTGATGAGTAAATCTAAGGGTCAATTTTCCTAAATTGCGATTTATACATCATCTGAAAGCTGAATAAATATTATTTCCATTGATGTATGGTTTGTTATGATAATGGTTTGTTATGAAAATCTGGAATCTGAGGGTGCAAAAAAATCCAAATATTGAGAAAATCTCCTCTAAAGTTGTTCAAATTAAGCTCTTAGTTTTGATATATTTACAGTAGGAAATTTACAAAATATATTAATGGAAGATGATCTTTAGTTAATATGCTAATGATTTTTGGCATAAAATAAAAATGTATAATTTTAACCCATACAATGTATTGTTGGCTATTGCTACAAATATACCCCAGCGACTTAAGACTGGTTTTGTGCTCCAGGCCAGGGTCACAAATGTTAAATAGTCATTTGAAATTAAAAAATAAATAAATAAAAATATACTTTAAATGTTAAATTAGAACCACCAGTAGGTGTCAGCAAGTCACTGATAAGAGAGTCATTGGGATTGAACAGAATCATTTAAACGGTTAATTCATTCAGGAACAGAACACGTCATTGCTCAGAGTCAGAGACGCAAAACTGTGTATGGTGGCTGTGTTTGGAATTATTTCTGTTGTCGAAATAGAGCAAAAACAGGCAATATGGTGTCTAAAACGCAAGTCTCTTAATTAACTTCTTGTTTTTTGAACTGTTGTAAAAAGAAAAACTACAGGCCTATGTAATCATGGTGATTTTTGGAGAAAAACGGCATTCTTCATGTGATGTTGACTTACTATATTAAATTATATAAATATATACATTTTCTGCTTCTATATCTTCAATTTTGTGATCATTCTAAACGCATTTTAACAGACTGAATCACGCAGTGAAAGAAAGCAGTCCAGATGCACGCGGATTAGTCTAATCTAACGTTACAAGATTTCACGGCACACTGTTTAGAGTGATTTGTTTGGTTTGTGGCAAAATACTGATAATGTCAAATCTATATTTTTTTTACTAAATTACTATATTATCGCAGATGATATTGCACACCCTGCACCACTGTCTTTTTGGCTCATTTGTGCAAAACTTTTGCTAAACCATCAAAGCTTCATTTTAACCACCAATGCTATGATGTAAGTATTTACCTTACGTTACCTCTACATGCTTGCGAAGGGCGATGTCGAGATGTTATAAGCTGCTAGTTCGGTCTCCCGAGGCAAACACAGCTTACACTGAATAATAGAGCATGAATATATGGCCAGGGGTTCACTTCATTCCTTTGAGTTCAACTTCAGCAGAGTACGACGGGGTCTGGTTTTCAGCCGGGTCTGCACCATTAACGTCTGTCTTGTCCTTCTGCATCTTTCTTGTGATTTTAGCGCCAGTTTCTTCTTCTGCCCATTATTTGTTGCAGTTGTTTCCATGGAGCGATTTTTTTTTTACTCAGTAACGAATGTGTTTTAAAATGTAGCGAAGTACAATACTTCCCACAAAATATACTTAAGTAAAAGTAAAATTACTAATTAAAAAAATTACTTAAAAAAGTACAAGTACACAAAATTACAGTAACGCGAGTAAATGTAATTCGTTACTTTCCACCTCTGTTACAAACACACTGTAAAAATGAAAGGTTATCCATCATCTCCATCTCTGTACATCCCAACATTGAAGCGCTGCAGCATCTCCAGGCTCGGGACAAAGTCCTTGCAGCAAATACATTATCTAAGTGGATGCTGCACACTGGTGGTGGTTGAGGAGAAACCCAAACCCACCCCACATGATTGTGAAGCGCTTTGGATGCTCAGCTATACACAATAAAACGCTATATAAGTGCACCATTCATTCAAATACAGAGTCTTCTTCAGCCGAAGCGAATGCACGATATGCTTCTGAGAGTTCATTTGAGGAAAAAAAACTTTCTACGTCAGCATTTCTCAAAGTCATTACAAACAGGGCCAGATCTGTAAAGCACTGCTGTCCTTGTAGTTCAGAACCTCCCTCCAGAACTGTTCTGCTTGACGGCCATCTCTTGTTTTCCTCTCCTGGAAGATGATCGGCTGATACTGTGCATCCAGGCCCTGAGATCACCGGTGCACTTCTGCAGCATGGATGCTGTGGCTTACTGTGGTTTGTTCTTGATAGAATCACTGATGATGGATTTGCTGGGATCCCATTCTGCACCTGCTTTGATGCCTTCAGAAGGAAATGCCGGCATCTATTCGTCATATTTGTTTTGACGGAGCTGTCAAGCTTTGTTTCGCCAGGAGCAATTGAAAACTCACTGGCAGATGATTGGCTGTCATTCACATTGACATCAAGCAATTTGTAATCAGAAGGAGGAATGGTGCTGGGTGTGATTACTCTTACATAGATATTTAGCAGACGCTTTTTATCCAAAACGACTTACGAATCAGGCTATACATGTTTTGTCAGTATATGTGTTCCCTGGGAATTGAACCCACAACCTTTTGCACTGCTAAAGCAATGCGCTACCACTGAGCCACAGGAACAGCCCTTTTTCAGCCCTCAGTCTTGTTTAAAGCAACATCAACAGCTGTCACCACACAGTTACAATTTACAACCAGTGAAACATAAACCTTTATAAATATCAAACGTTTGAAAAGTTATCCTAAGAAATGACTTGTGAACTAAAAGAGACGCTTACATAAATATAAAAGGAAGGTTCCAGTGTCTTTCCAGATCTGCTGAACTAATGCAACTAAAACTGCAAACACAGGATTGAATTAGCAGCTAGACCAAATGCCCCGTACATTTCTGAGAGCTTGCTTCAACATGCACTCAAAGTGCTCAAGGTGCTTTTCGTCAGCGCTTATAAACTCTCATCTTACTCTTGAGATAAGTGTGCAAAAAATGACTTTAGGCAGTCCAGCATTTTGAACACATTCCCATTTTCAAGTTGGAACAATTTGCAGACTCATGTAAGATGGGCATAATAAACTCCAGGTATAGTTTGCTCAAGGGATCCCAGTACATCTGGTAGAGTACTTCTCCATCTTTACACGGGTGGAAATGTAACTTCAGCTCACCCCATTGCTTTAGTACAGGCACACAGCAGTCATACATGAGAGAAAACCAAGTGTGTGAATGTGGATTTTAAAACTCAAGATTGCGAGGTAGTTTCGATGGCTTTGCTGACACAAAGTTGAATTGAACGACACACGCACTTAAGCAGTTAGTTTATCTTTCTTCTTGAGAAGGTGAGTTTAAACTGAGTTTTTCCGTCCAACCATGACACTACAGCCATCAGTTCCAATGCCGAAGCCCTTCTTGAAATCAAGACCAATATTGTCAAGAAACTCCATTAGTGTTGTGGCGATTGCTTCTGCTGTCTCTCCCTGAATATCCACTAGTGTTCAATGAGACACAGAAATAACGCACACACAGCTGCTTTACCGTATCAATGTCTGCTCTCATCGATCACCAATGAATACTTACTCTGATGTCTTTAAACAAGTCTTTGAGCATGCATGGAGCCTTGACGGTGTTGATAGTGCTGTAAAAGGCTGAATTGACCAGTTCACCCAAGTGACTGACTGAACTGACCGCTGTGTGACGAGCGATAGAACATGATATAGAACATGCTAGCTGAAGCTCAGCCTTTTGATTTACAGTCGAACCGATGTCCGTTAGACATGTTGATGAAAATGGCTTGTAATTTCTCTTGCGTTTGTCTGTGCTTGAGCACGGATCTCCGTTTTACAGTACCTCTTTACTTTGATCACTGACCACTTGACCTGTCCAGTCTAAAGTTGTGTGTCCTTTTCTCAGTCTTTGTTGTACTTTTTGCCAGACTTGGACCACTTTGTCACAAATATATGCTTGACCAATTAGGCTACAGCGTTTATACTAATGCACTGATTGGCTAATAGCTGAGAGCAGACGAAGTGTCAAAGAACTGGAGGAGATGGCGACCATATATGTAAAGAATCAAAGTGGCGTGTCAGATTTTCCTAACAAGCAACCATGTTTTTCACTGCAAAAAATGTTTAATCTTTCTTGGTATTTCTGTCTTGTTTCTAGTCAAAATATCTCAAAACTTTTATTAGATAAGCAAAGAATATTGTACTTAATTCAGTTTTCCCCTGGAAACAAGACTACATATCTTAAATCATTTTGCTTATCCAGTAAACGAATCTTGATTTAAGAACGTTTTGATATTTTGACTAGAAACAAGACAAAAATACTAAGATAAGCAGTGTTAAAATAAGATAAGCAGTGTTAAAATGTTGTGCAGTGTTAAAATAAGCCCAAAAAACAAAACCCACGACCTGGGATTTTTTCACACAACTTAACAATAAAAGACGCCTAAAGTCGCGTATAATAAGGAGACTTGCAACAGTGCTGATGCTCAACATCCAACACGACAGACTCAAAACCTCATGCTCTCGTGTGTCAGAGTTGTCTGTGACTTCTTTTATAAAATGGTTGTTTAAGAATTTATATCTCTACCAGTATTGTAAATGTGTAAATGCAATCACATCCTCATGAGGCTAAAGTAACCAAATAACCATTAACTACAGAATTTAAAGAACTACAGTGATTTAGCTTGTGCGCTTATGAGAAATATGTTGGTGTGTCTTCATGTGACCGGAGCAGTTTCTGTGAAACATGAGCACACGAGGTCACATGACCTTTGATCTTCACTGAAGAGCTCAATCACAGAATTCATGTTTAATGTTTATAGCCTGTACTTTCTCTCAGTTCACTAGACATGAGTTTAGTCTGTCTGCGAGATTCAAAGAGGAAGAAGGATTGTTTTTTCTATGTTGAGATCCTCGACACATGGTCTGTTGCTGGCATTCACACTCCTTCACACGTAATCGCTTAACAATAGACATAAATGCCTTAAATCTTGCCAAGCCAGTTTGGCATCCTCTCTTACAACATTTAGTTTCGCATTGATGCTAGGAAACAGATGGTCAGGAGCTCGGGATGTTGTTTTATCTATCCCTAATATCCAAGTTACTGATAAACCAGCGATAATAAAAGCGAAGGGAAAGGCCGACAGACATCAGGTCAGTGTTTCTGATTCTTTCACAATCATGAGATACGTCTGTTCAAGGACTGTCTAAACCAAGCTTTGACAAAGTTGAACAAGATATTGTAAAATATATACATTTTTTATCATGATTTTCAAAACTGAATTAGGAGGTTAAGTTAACAAAGATGCCGTTTGGACTATTCTTGATGGTTAACACTTTGATTACTTTATTCTGATAGTCCACTTTAGATATTCTACTATATAGTTAGTGGACTATCAGAATAAAGTGTAAGTGAATATATTACTGTCAGCAGAAGGAAGTGTGAAGGATATGTTCTGTGTGTCTTGGTCTGGATCAGGCCGTGATGAAGCTGGATCTGAGCTGCAGTGTTTGGGTTCTGGCCGTCGGTTTGCTGCCGTTGGTCCGAATCACTGCCGGATCTATTTTGGGCGCAGCTGTTAACATTGAGCTGCTTGATCAGGACAGATCCCAGCCGGTGAGACCTTCACAAAATGACTTTCTCTGTTCCGTACATTAAGAAACATCTTGATTTAAAGCCTCTGATTCAGGCCTTGTTTATTTACTCTCTTTATTGTTCATCTGTAGTCTATAATAATATAGTGATTGTTTTAATGACATGAGGGTAGACTAGACACACTTTAAAAGCACTGTGTGATGAAGCCTATGAGAAATCAATAACAATTACCCAATAATTCAAGATATTCCCATGGGTCTTATATTTATATCAGATGATATAGTTAAACAATATCACACAAGCAAGCGTGCTATTTCCCCAAATATCTATTGCAACAAACGTGATATTGATTTTATACAACAGTCAAATGAGTAGAAAGCCACAATATTGTCTCATAACTACATAAATCCATGATTTGAACAAATCAATGTTGTTTGAACACGTACACGTGTTTCATTCCTGAACGAATTAACGACTCATTCATGAGTACCACAACAATTAAAAAATATAATTTTATATTTTATTAGTCACATCTTTAGATGCAGCTACTGTACATCAGAGTGCTTATGAAGAAGGAGATAGTTAAGGCTCAAATTATTTGCAAAATATACTTTATTAAAACAAGAACAGATGAAGAGCTGAACTATCACAGGCTAAACGAGGGATAAAGAGCCACAGGCAGGGCTTTATAGTGTTAAAATCTGACGTCTCTGTGCTGCAGGTCAGGGCTCATTACAGTGCGGTGTCCAGTCTGCCCTGTCCGGCCCTGGATGAGCTGTGTAACGGAGCAGACTGTACTCAGCTCAGCTCCTCTCCTCTGACAGGAGCTTTACCTTCACCCGGCTGGTGTCTTCATCAGTGGCAGAAGAACATCCCTAAACATCACACGACTGTTCTTCAGCTCGGGTGAGAGATCACACACTCTGTCCAAGTCCATCACCTGTGGAGCGACTGATCTCTCACACTGTGTTCACTCCCTTCAGATCCGACAGAGCCGTGCCACTGCATTCACGAGCGGATCTGTCTGTCAGAGCCGACACTAACCATGTTAACCAGCCTCCATATGTGGCTCTTCCTCCTCCAGTCAGGTGAACGGTGCTTCAGACATCCAGAAATACTGACCGAGAACATACTGTGTGTCTGAAACCTGTGCGTCTCTTGTGTCAGGTTACAAGCTGCGTGTCCTCAGAATATCCTGGTGAATGTGATGGATCTGGATGGAGATGAGATTCGCCGTTATATAAGAAGACTGAACTTGGTGGATTTCTGCAGCTTTATGAAGTCAGACATATTTAGTCTTCCTATATTTGCATTTCCCTGTTGAAAAATCCAGCATATGCTGGTTAGGTATGTTTTGAAGCATGGCTGCTGGTCTAAGCTGTTCGAGAGCTGTCATGAGCTGGTTTTAGCTGGTCCTTAGCTGGTCATGTGCTGGTCCTAAGCAACTAGCTCCTGCTCAGGACCAGCTTAGTACCAGGACTCGACCAGCTTAAACCAGCTCATGACCAGAACTCGACCAGCGTAAACCAGCTCAAACCAGCACTCGACCAGCGTAAACCAGCTCATGACCGGCACTCGACCAGCATAAACCAGCACTTGACCAGCGTAAACCAGCTCATGACCAGCACTCGACCAGCTTAAACCAGCTCAAACCAGCATTCGACCAGCGTAAACCAGCTCATGACCAGCACTCGACTCATGACCAGCACTCGACCAGCGTAAACCAGCTCAAACCAGCACTCAACCAGCGTAAACCAGCTCATTACCAGCACTCGACCAGCGTAAACCAGCTCATGACCAGCACTCGACCAGCATAAACCAGCACTTGACCAGCAATCGACCAGCATAAACCAGCACTCGACCAGCATAAACCAGCACTTGGCCAGCGTAAACCAGCTCATGACCAGCACTCGACCAGCTTAAACCAGCTCATGACCAGCACTTGACCAGCTTAAACCAGCTCATGACCAGCACTCGACCAGCTTAAACCAGCTCATGACCAGCACTGACCAGTGTAAACCAGCTCAAATCAGCACTCGACCAGCATAAACCAGCTCATGACCAGCACTGACCAGCATAAACCAGCTCATGACCAGCACTCGACCAGCATAAACCAGCTCATGACCAGCACTCGACCAGCGTAAACCAGCTCATGACCAGCACTCGACCAGCGTAAACCAGCTCAAACCAGCACTCGACCAGCGTAAACCAGCTCATGACCAGCACTCGACCAGCGTAAACCAGCTCATGACCAGCACTCGACCAGCATAAACCAGCACTTGACCAGCGTAAACCAGCTCATGACCAGCACTCGACCAGCTTAAACCAGCTCATGACCAGCACTCGACCAGCTTAAATCAGCTCATGACCAGCACTCGACCAGTGTAAACCAGCTCAAATCAGCAATTGACCAGCACTCGACCAGCGTAAACCAGCTCATGACCAGCACTCGACCAGCATAAACCAGCTCATGACCAGCACTCGACTAGCATAAACCAGCTCAAATCAGCACTTGACCAGCGTAAACCAGCTCATGACCAGCACTCGACCAGCTTAAACCAGCTCATGACCAGCACTTGACCAGCTTAAACCAGCTCATGACCAGCACTCGACCAGTGTAAACCAGCTCAAATCAGCACTTGACCAGCTTAAACCAGCTCATGACCAGCAATCAACCAGCATAAACCAGCTCAAATCAGCACTTGATCAGCGTAAACCAGCTCATGACCAGCACTCGACCAGCTCATGACCAGCACTTGACCAGCTTAAACCAGCTCATGACCAGCTTAAACCAGCTCATGACCAGCACTCGACCAGCGTAAACCAGCTCATGACCAGCACTCGACCAGCATAAACCAGCTCAAATCAGCACTTGATCAGCGTAAACCAGATCATGACCAGCACTCGACCAGCTTAAACCAGCTCATGACCAGCACTCGACCAGCTTAAACCAGCTCATGACCAGCACTCGACCAGTGTAAACCAGCTCAAATCAGCACTTGACCAGCTTAAACCAGCTCAAACCCGCAGCCATGCTACAAAACATACCTAACCAGCATATGCAGTTTTTTTCAACAGGGTTGTTTCAATCAAATAGTAACAATTTATTTTCAATACATTCGATATTTCATATTTCAAAGGAGACGTGTACGCTGGTGTATGAAGGTGGAGCACCTTTGGGTCAGTATTCAGTTCTGATCATGGTGGAGGATTTCCCTTCATCTGACCGCGAGGCAGAGCCGTTCTCCACTGTACCTGTGCATCTCCTAATAACAGGTCAGTGTTTCATCTCAACATTCACCATCAACTCATCTCTTGTTCGAAGCTGTAAATATAAACAGTCAACTATATACATATACTACTGAGAAACCTGCTATGGGTGAAACTACATCAAATATACGTACACTCTGTCAGTCATATATTTCATAGTTATTAACATTTAGTAACAAAGTTATAGAGGTACGAAATAATCCAGGTGCTTTTATAACCCATCTGCAATATAGAAATCATGTAGAGATAATGTTCAAACAAATCAAATCAAATTATCTTAGAATTGTATATTCTTTTCTCTCAAGAATCTCTCAACCAGCTTCATTCAGCAGTACTGAAGATGTTCTTATGTTTTCCGGACACTTGCATTAGAGCCTTAAGATCACAGTTTGACACACTATTTATGATTCATTCAGCCCAGTTTCAGTTTTTGAAACAAAGATACGATTACCTCAAGTGTCACGATATGAACTCAAAGAGCAAGCATTCATCCGTGTGTGAACATCGATTAACAGAACTGACAACAGTCAGAATCTCAGGATGATATAAATAGGAGCACAGGCAAATATGTGAAAATGAATCCTAGAGGTGGAAGATAAAGAGGAAGAGGAGGGGAAGAGAAGGGGACGGGGTCAAAGGTTATTTGTTCTTGATGAGTTTTACAGGAACTCTTGAGGCCTACAGGCTCATCTACAGGGATTTTACAATAATTACACATGCAGTATAATTACAGTTCACAATTTAGATGAGATAAATGTTATTGTTCTATGTATAGTAAGTACTGGAGCACATCATACACCAAAACTCATAACTGATGAACTGATTTGTACTTCTTACATACTGTGTTTTTGCAGGACAGATAGTGAGTGTTTTGTCAGAATAGTAAGAAACTGCTCTAGTACATCAAATAAGGTCATTAATAAACACTGTAATGCAATCTGGCAAAGGATGCTGAATTTAACAACTGATATTACACTGTATTGTGTTGCATAATGAGTTAATATTCAATTTGTTCATATTTGAACTGATCTTTTCTAATGTTTAGAAATCTCTTTTACATTAGTGTAGTATAAATAAACCTTGCTGAATTTCATTGTATCTGCACTCCTGTATTTATGTTATACTGTAATAGACACAGGGCTCGAAATTGCGACCATTTTGGTCGCATATGCTCGAAATGTAATCTGTGCGACTCCAAAATATATTTGGGAGCATTTGTGCGAGTGCAAATAATTGCTGTGGTGCGACCTCTACAGTTCTCTGCTAAACGTTCAAGAATTACTGCACAGCATGTGCCACGTGACCGAGCTAAAGCAGGTTAAGCTTTTCATTCGCTGGCTGGTCTAAAGTGTGCCTGAGCCCGAAAACCAGCGAACTAAAAGCCTGTCTAAGGGTCGTTCACATATCGCGCTAAAACGCATGGAAAACGCCAGGCGCTGCTTTCTCCTTTTTTCCAAAGCGCCGGGCGGTTGCGCCCGGAGGCGTTTGTCGTTGCTAAGCAACCATCAGCTGCGCTCTCCGTTACCGCAGTGCGCGCTTGCGGCATTCTGAAAAGTTGAGATGTTTTTATCTCGATGCTGACGCCGCCTGGAAAAAACGAGCGCAAAAATACTATGGGACTCACTGGGGACCAGCAACTGTTTGGTTTTCCACATTCTTCAAAATAGCATGTATGTTCAGCAGAAGAAAGAAACTCACTCAGGTTTAAAACTAATTTTGAGTGAGTAAATGATGGTATTAATATAAAACACTATGACAGAATCGACAGACAGATGACCGAATTTATTCTTTAATGTTAAAACAACAAAACCATAGAGAAAACATAACTCGCTACTCTTGACTGAAAAACAATACAGTTACTTTAATAGGAATCAATCTATAGTGTTTTATTTGTATTAATTGTTCATTCAATTTCTTGAATGCTCCTACTAAATATGCATATTGTACCTGATAATTAAACACTGTTTGTATATTATGTGTAGTTGTAATGTGTATCTTTGTTCTTATTTTTTCATAACAAAGATAAAATAATGACAAAGATTTTTATCTTCGCCCACTTTGGCCTAAATATCCACCATTCTGATTTATATTTTGTTTCTTTGAAAGGCTTTGTCTTTATAATAGGAAATTAGTTTGGCAGTACTGCTCAGACAAACTGGTAAAACTATGACAAAGAACTGTGATAAAATCGTGAAATGTCTAAAAATAAAATTGATATGATATTTTGCCATGTCGCCCACCCCTACTTGGAACTGACCGGTTTTGTAGACCGCACTTGCACAAACTGCATTGAAATCATTTTCCAAAATTTAATTTGTGTGGAAATATTACCAAGTATATAAACAGCCATTAACAGAAGCCAGAGACGCTGAAGACGGACACAAAGAACATTGTTCTATGTATGTAGCAGCCTGAGCAAGCTCAACGTTCACTATGTGAAATATAGAAAGGAAATCCTAAATATTGAATTGGGAGGGGAGTCAATATGAATGTATTTCTGAGGGGAACTGTTTTGAGAAAAGTTTAAATGACATTTTCTTCTCATCTTGCATGTATAAAAACAAAGCACTGCAGCAAGGATCAGGTTCAATTGATGAAGCTTTTTAATCATCAGGAAGGATGTTGCATAATGAGTTCCGCTCAATTGGCGGTTGTGTTGCTCCTTAATATTCAGTGGGTGCTCATAAAACATTTGTGGTGCTCCTAACTTCTTGAAGTTGGGAGCACCAGTGCTACCAAGTAAAAAAGTTAATTTCAAGCCCTGAATAGACACCATCTTGCAAAATGCTTGCTGATTTCCAAAAGGAGGTGTTTGTAGCAGTGTTTTGAAGGAATCTCACTAGTGTGCTCTAGGTAGTGAAGCAAGGTCAAGGTATCCTTATTAGTACCGGAGATAAATTTGTTGTGCAGACAAGAAGTTCAGCAGTCCATAACTAAAAAACATTCCATAGAAACATCAACATTGTATAAAACACTATAAAATGATTTCAATCAGAAGAATATAAAACTCAAGAAAAGTCATGACAGTGTACCTTCACACATACTCCTCCCTAAGAACAAAAGTGCCAACGCTAGCAAGGAATACCATCTGTTACTATTTTTGTTTAATAATTATATCGCTACAGGAAAAAAATAATTCCTATTTCAAACCGACTACCAGAGTGTAAAAGCTGAAATTCAGCATGTAAAGGGTGGGAACAATCTCTACTAATAGTTCTTGCCTTACGCTGCAACTGATTGGAGTAAAGACCTGCTAGGCTGGGTTGAGATTCCCCTATAATCTTACTAGCCCACTTAAATATTTGGTTCAAAGATTTTGTTCTTCAAAGACAAACTCCCAAACCATGACACAAGGGGAAATTACAGACTGATTCAATGAAAGCCCTATAGAAAACGATCATCATAGTTTTATCGATTTGAAATCTGGAAAGCTCAAAGCAGTCTGTGTATTTGTGTCATTTGAGACAAAATATATGATTGTCATGATTATGTTTGGTTTAGTTCCTGTCATGTCTGTTATTAGCTCTAATTAGTTACCATGGTTTCTGATTAGTTAATCCTTGACCAGCTGTTCCTTTTTAGTTCCATAATTTACCATGTGTGTATTTATACTTCTCTTCTTATTTGAGTCTCTCCATTGTCTGTGATTAACGTATGTTATGTGTTGTACCGATTCAGTATTCTCAGTAAAGACTTATTGATAGTACGCTTCTTCGTCTGCTGTCCTCATTCCTTGACAGCCCGTGACAACGATTAAATGCATTAATGTACACACAAATAAGATGGGACTGTGCCATGCATTTTCGTAGGCCGTTTTCAGTGTGAGATGTTGTTTAATTGCAGTTGAAAGCGGAGCCGGCTGCTCGGTGGTGCCGGAGTTCACAGGCCCCAGTCCAGCAGGAGGCGCTGTAATCCACGTTCTGCCCTTCGAGGAGGTCCATGTCAACATTACAGTGGACTCCAGAGTACAGAGGTAAGCACAGGACAGCTATCATAGTTGAATTTTCTTTCATGTTCAGATTAAGGTCATCGGTAGCACTTTACAATACGGGTGCACAAATATGCATGAAATAATGCTTAACTAATGCTCAGATAATCATGAGTTAATGTATAACTCATTAAGAACTTAACCATTTATTAACAATAACCGCACCAGCAACTAATGAACATTCAATATGATTCATAGATTAAGTAATCAATACATTTGTATTAGTTAAATGTGTCATAAAATATGAATTACCTAATAACTTATTATATTAATTAATAGTGTAAATGCATGTGTTAATTACCACAATGGGTTCAAGCATGCAATTCAACTTCCAGTTGTGTGCTTTAATTAATCATTAGCTAATGATTTGCAAAGGTATCATTATGTAATGACTTTACATGTTGAGGCACATGACTAATTCAAAATCAATAACCACATTTACATATTACTTAACAATAATAGTTCTGTGCCTCAACATGTAAAGTCATAACATAATGATACGTTTGCAAATCATTAGCTAATGATTAATTAAAGCAAACAACTGGAAGTTGAAAGGCATGGCTTCGACCCAATGTGGTTATTAACATATCACAAATGTATTGATTACTTAATCTATGAATCATATTGAATGTTTATTAGTTGCTGATGCAGTAATCATTATTAAATGATTAAGTTCTTCATGAGTTGTATATTAACTCATGATTATCTGTGCATTAGTTAAGCATTATTTGATGCATATTTGTGCACTCGTATTGTAAAGTGTTACCAGGTCATCAAATAACATTTTTCTCTAGACATGAATGCCATGTTAACTTACAATGCTTTAGTTCACCCAGATGTTCCACAGTTATACAAAAAATACATTTTGAAGAAGATTGGGATGAAACCTTGAGGAATTATCAGGTTCTTATCCGTCATCGACTTGATCTGACCCGAATCACTTAACTTCAGTGCTCAGTAAACTCAATGTGCATAAATGAATTCTTAAATCCTTTACTCAGATCAGTTCGCTCCGTTCAGAATAAACACATTGGTGCACTGTGTAGCTGTTACACTCTTAAAAATAAAGGTGCTTCATGATGCCAGAGAAGAACATTTTTGTCTAAATGGTTCCATAAAGAACTTTCAACATCTGAAGAACCTTTCTGTTTCACAAAAGCTTCTTTGTAGCGAAAGGTTCTTCAGATTATAAAAAGGTGAGGAAGAGACGGTTCTTTAAAGACTGAATGGTTCCTCTTTGGCATCCCTTGAAGAACCTTTTGAAGCATCTTTATTTTTAAGAGTCTATTATTTGAGTTCAGTTTGATGGCACGCTTCAGTTTGGCTATATGCTCTTCTCTTTAGTAGAAGGGAATCAATCATCTAAACTCTCACATCATTCACACATTGTGACCCCCAGAAACACAAGCACAATAATACTTCAAGCTAAATCATTTTTGTGAGTGTATAAGTTGAAATCCCTGGTCATCTCTCAATGCAGCGTGTCTGAACTGGCTGTGACCGGTCCACCGGGCCTCTTCGTATCACCAATGGAAATAGGCCAGAGTTTCCAGAGCTCCGTCACGCTGTCCTGGGTCCGAGGTCCGAATCAGTTCGCCCATCTGCTGTCCGTTTGTTTCGCTGCTAATACTCAGAGGTAGTCAGCAATCAACTCGAGTTCTTTATAAAACAAATTCACAGCTCAGTTAAACTCTTTAATGTTGTTTCACAGCCTGCAGTCTAACGTCAGGTGTATATGGCTTCAACAAAGTAGGATTGTTTTACTCATGTTCTGTTTTTTTCTGTTAGTATTTAAAAACTGGCGATAGTCTTTATTTCATGTAGTTTCACTCTCTTTCAGCACAAACAGACCCTTTGCCGCCTGGAACAGGTAATACTTGCATTAGTTGGTTTTGTTGAAAATCATTAAAGCGAAGTATTACACATCCGCAGTTGTTTTCAGCCTGTACTGCTTAATGTACTGCTTACTTTAAGCCTCAGGTCAGATGTTGTAGTATTCCTAATGTAAGAGTGACAGGCATTTGTAATTAAATCAGAATCAAACTAAAGCTTTATTAAAGAGCACATGGACACTAAACTCACACACCAGAACAGAGCAAAAAACACCAACCAAAACATACTGTAAAGCGCTGAACAATAGCGCCACCTAGTGTCCGCAGCGGGAATGATTCAAAACATTCAGCTTTCAGCAAATGATGTCACCGTTTGCATAGTGGAGAGATAATTTACTTACGTCTGTCTGCATTCTGAATCAGACTTTGTTTTGTGTTCCTTGTATACATTTAAAACATCATCTATAGTCATCATTACAATCCAAGGGTATTGGATTGATTTATCTTTATTCTTGTCCACAGGTATCTTTCTAATGTAAAAATGCAGAATTTATTTTGAAGAGAATCAAAAAACCTAAACTTATATGCAGCAAAAACCTAAAATGCTAGCAATTCTACAAGTTAAAGCGCAGGACTGTCTTCAGAAGTCTCACTCGTCTTGTCTCACCCTCGTTTCATTCCAATGTAAAGATGTTTCTGATGCATATTTTCCTGTCAGAGTTGAAATGTAAGGAGCGTGAGCTTCAGATGTCTCTCGTGCTGCCCATTTCTTTCCTGGAGAACCTGCATTTCTCTGCTCTCCAGCTGAATGATCCGACCTGTCCAGTGTTTTATAACTCGACCCATGTCACCGCCACCTTCCCTCTGACCGGCTGCGGGACCAAGACCATGGTATGAAACCTTCACTTCATAGATATATTTGAGACACTTAATAGATACAGTTAGTGTAATGAAGAGGCAGTGTAGTTAGATCCAATTGCAGCTTTATTACAGACAAGAGGAGGTCAGACAGGCTGAGTTCGGTAACGAGAACAGGTGACACAAAGGCAAGGCAGAATCATCGACAGGGGCAATGCAATGGTCGGGGCAGGCGGCAGACAGAGAGGATATCACAAGGCAGGCAGGGTCAAAAAGGCAGGCAGCAAATGGTCAGAGTCGTGAGAACAGTCCAGGTAACAACAGGGAAATACACTTGGGGAAACCGCTCGGAAATGTCAGACGGGGCTAAACAAGACTTCGTGGTGAGTGCAAGGAAGTGTGCTGCTTATATGTGTGTGTGTGAATGAGGTGCAGGTGTGGTGAGACAATCAGGGTTAATGAGTGATTGGTGACAGCTGTGTGATTGGTGCAATGGTGGATGGGAATGTGTGTGTCGTAAGTGCAGTGAATGATGGGAGTTGTAGTCCATGGGTGATGTGCAGCTGTAGTGTGGTGAGTGGCAACCAGATTCGTGACAGTTAGTAGTGCCTTTGTATTTCTAGCAGTCACATCTGGTTTATTTTTTTTTATTTTTTTCTTTAAACATTTATCTTCGTGTGTACACTCAGATGTTGAGTTTTTATTTATTTATTTAAACATTTTTGTAGTTAATGAAGTTAATACATTTCTAACCTGAATTGAACGGCAAAAGGGTACTTTTCCTAAAGCATTCTATTCTTTTCTTTTGGAAAATTTACCATTTGATTTCATAACGTAATTTCTCATAATGTAAACAATGTAATTAAATGAGTTCAACATTTTATGGTGTGTGAAATTAAATTTTATCATGAACATTTATTGTCTTAACTGAATATAATACTCATTACATTATATCACAAAAGTAGTACGTGTACAAACAGTGAAACACATTAAAATAGCATTGAAATGTAGGTGGGACAATCAAAACAACATATATGTTAAAAAGGCGAAAACATCATAAAAATGACAATAAATCTAATTAATAAACAAAAAAAATATATATATATATATACATTTCTTTGAGTTCAGCTGATAAATTAAACTCACACATGAAAAAGAATGTCATCTACAAACAGAATGAGGGTTAATGAAGAAAGTCATTGAACAGCATGAAGTGTGAATGCTGCTTCTTTTAAATGTTGTCCCATCTTCTGTGCTTTCATTTTAATTTCATTTGATCATCTATTCTTTGATATTTTCCAGCATCTAGGATCAGAACTGCTGTACACCAACACTTTACGCAGCATCAATCCTAACTCCACTATCAGCCGCGTGGCCACTCTCGTCCTGCCGCTCGCCTGCCGGATTGCTGCTCAACAAGCTAAAGGTCCAGCTTTCAAAATCTCCATTCCTGAAGAAGTCAAGACGTTTGGTGCCGTGTCCTTCTGGCTGGAGTTCCACCCTCCTGGAAAGGGTCCTATGGCCGACAAGACGCTTCTGCCACGTTTGCGCGGTCCACCGCCGGCGCGTGCGGCTCGAGAGATACGCTCTACAGACCTGATGGACACGCTGGATCTGCATGTGTTCTCCAACTGCTCTTTGGATCGCGCTGAGCTCATGGTGGGCCGCTGTGTGGAGTCCGAAACAGAGGACTTCAGAAACTCAAGGCCTCTGCTGAACCAGGGGTTAGTAGCAACATCAACATCATTTCTACAGCTAATAGTTAACGCTAGTCATTTGAACAAGTGTTCAAAAGAAGGGAGATGAGAATATTGTAAAGAAATAGATGATATTCCCCTGAATCTCGTTTACGTTGACTTACCCTGATAGCATCTTCAGTCTCAGTCTCTCTACATGCCATAAATATATGACTGTATCATACAGACTTCTGTACTACATGTAATAATTGTAAAAAGCAAAAGATTTAGGGCGCTTCTGTTTCTTACGAACACACTGCAAAAATGCTTTTCTTACTTAGATTTTGTTTCCAGCCCAAATATAAAAACATTCTTATATTAAGAAGGACTTTCTAGACCAGTAAAAAGTATTGTCTTGTTTTCAGAGTTTTTGCTTGGAATAAGCAAAAATAATCTTGTTTCAAACATTTAACAAGATTATTTTGCTTACCACATTGGCAGATTATTTTGCTTGTTTTAAGCAAAAACTCACTTAATTTTGACATTATTTTCTGAAAACAAGTCAATATGTTTTACTTGTCTAGAAAATCCTTCTTGATTTAAGAATATTTAGATATTTTTGGCTGGAAACAAGACAAAAAAATCTAAATAAGTAAAGCATTTTTTGCAATGCAGTCGTTTTTGTGATATGATAGATGGAATCTCACATTAACTGAATATAATTCAGCAGATTTAATAGCACTTCTACTCGTGCTTCATATACTTTCCATCATTAATCTGAATTATTCAGTCACATGGCTCTCTGTTTTTCAGCTGTGTCTCTGGAAATGGAACCTTTGAGATCCTTACATCAACTTCAACTGTTCGGATTTTCCGTTTATATCTCGGTTCTCTGGGAATAAAGGGAGACACGGTATGTTTTATTACCTGTGCTTTCGTTATGCCCTATAAGCTCTTTGTGTCTGTTGTGTATTCAGGTGGATCCTTCTTCCACGTCTGTCTGTTGATAACCCTGTTGTGTTGTTTGTCTAGATGTATGTTGAGTGTGTAGTGCACCTTTGTGTCACCACCAAACAAACGGACAGATGTTCTGACCCCTGTACGGGAACGCCGGACCCGACCATAGTAGACAGCGTTCTGACCCGCAGCTACGCTGTGCGCTCAGGGCCCGTTTCCCTCATTAAAGTCACAGAAACCAGCACTACAACGGCTAAACCTCAATCTGCTATTCCAGTCGCTCAGCCTTCCCAGGTCACAACAGCCGCTGCCTCTCGCCGTGAGTGTTTTATGCACTAATATTGGCATAGTGCACATTTCTGTAACACGCCACATATCACAGTATCTTTGCTCTCTCTGTTTCAGATCTGGATACAGGTGCATTCTGGGTAGTCGCTGTGTCATTGCTTGTGCTCATGCGTCTCCCTTGAGCTGTTACGACGCATTGGAGAACTTTGTATTGGTGACTAATCAAAATGATATTTTCTTATTAACTACCATTACAATGTTTCTTGATATATCCATTAATCATGTAAAAAGCACATATTGTAGTAAAACATACTTCATGCTTTTACAGTTGTTCACAAATTTTGGGTAGCATCAAGACACACATCAACCCCTGCTCTTCTAATCTTTAATTTTAAGCAACTATAATAACATGATAAAATTCTTAATATTATGCCCTTTTTAACAAGAATAAATAAATAAATCACAATTTAAAGTAAAACGTGAAACTTCTGGCATTTATTCACCCTCATGTTTTCCAAACCAGTATGAAGGAATAAAGACTGATGTTTATCATAATGTTGATGCTTCTCTTTTTCCTTATGATATCATGAAAGCAGACAGTAACCAGGGGCTGCTGTAAGACAAATAATAATAAAATAACTTCAGAATTTGTGAGGGAAAGTAATGCACTTCCAATGAGAAGCGGTTTTAATGTGTGCATATATTTGTACCTGATCAATATTTGAATTACTGATAATTACACATGCAACATTAGCTTAAGTCAGTTTAGTGTTGGTTTAGTTTAGATAGGACTGCAGTCATATTTTAATCGTGATAATCAAGATTTCTGCTTCTCTTGATTTATTAAACATAATGAGTTGAGATATTTGCCTGCTGCTTGTTTATCTTGAAACAAACTTTTATGTAATCTACCCAGTCTGCTGAACTGGAATGAACTGATGAACATTCATTATGTCAGTGGCCAGAGGTAATTATACAAAAGTGTAATATTAAATAATGAAATATTCTAAACATATCATTTTATTATTTCCATAGTGACGTGTCATGCAGGCACAATAATGACCATGCTGCCGTGTGAATCTGTCGGATTAACATCACGTAAATTCACCTATTTCTCCCGAGATACATGAAAGTAAGTGGTCAGTTAGCTGGGAGTAAAACAGAGTAAACTTTATAGCAACCTACACAATGTGTATTTGATAGGAATAAAACATGTCGTCCATTGATTGAAAGGATTATTATTGCCGCTTTCCATAGAAATCAGCGTGTAGCCTATTTAACACACTAAACGTCTTTTTTTTACTTAACTGACGTGTATTTAAATGTTTGAAACCTAAAATAAACTGTATTTGGTTGAAAACACTGAACAGTTATGAAATATGGAAAGAGCGTTTTTTCTATTTTTTTCTGAGCTCGTTTTTCTCTGGTTTTCTCTTTCTCTGGTATTTTTATCAGTAAAAATAACTTTCCTGGGTATATATTTTTGTAATAAAAATAAGCTTCTGTTTCATAAACTGATAACAGCATAACATTATTTACCTCAGCCACATTTTGCGTCTTTGATATTATATTCCAATATCATTATGCCTCAATTAGCTAGATATAAATTAATAGTTGTTGTTTTGTATGTACAGTGCTCTCTGTTGTTTAATATTTATTATAAAAAGTATGACTTGTAATAAAAGTACAACTTTGATTAATATTTATGTTGTTAAAATAACATTCTGTTCTGTAAATGCATGTCTGCTGGTTTATTTAGCTACTTTTCAACACATTAAGTATGCCACTTAATACTTTAACCCCCGGTTTCTTGTTTCACAGACAAGGCTTAAGCCTAGTCCTAGACTAAAATGTAAATCTGAGCTATTTCAACTGAAAGAAACTTGCACTGACTGATCTTAAAACATGCCAGTGCTTTTGTTTTGTCTTAAGATGAACATCAGTAATGCTTTTTTCTAAGGCATGTTTATAAAAATCACTTAAATGTCCTAATTGAACTATGGCGTAATCCTGAGAGAGATACATGTATGCTTTGTGTCACATAAAAATGATTTATTACCCCTCATAAAATACCACCCCAAACTGGACACCTGTTTGTACAGCCCCCACCGTTCTGTCTGAGTTCCCCACGTGGGGATGTTAGATGGATAACCCACGTGGGATATCTGATCCGGGGGATGGTGGGGGTGGTGTGGAATGCTTTTTTGAAAACTTTATTTTGTGAGTTTAAACAATAAATTGTGAAACTGTGTAAAATGGAGAAAAAGGGAAGTTTTTATTAAAGTTTTTTCATACACATACATGTGAAGAAAATGCACCGTATATACACGTAAAATGACCAATATCTATTTTTTCCAGAAAGCGCTGTTTAAAAATAGGTAAAATGCAGTGTAAGAAAACAAATAAAAATCTAGGTTTAGTCTTATCTCACTACGTTATAAAATAAAAAAAAATGCGTCAGATGCATTTGTTAAAACCTAGTAATATTGTAATTCAAAAGTTCGACAGTGTTAAATAAAATACAAAATCAAAGTAAATAGACTAGGAAAAAAGACATCAAGACGCGTTTGTACAAATTTTGTGATACTACAATATTAAACTAGTTAGTTCGACAGAGTTAAAGACAATACAAAATCAAAGTAAATAGACAGAAGTGTGTTACAAGGAAAGCGGGTAAAACGAAGGTAAAAGTTTCATACATTTACCAGCGATCTAAAAAGAAAGACAATCTCAGAGACGTTTGTTAAAACGCCCCCCCGCAGTCAAAAGATAGTCTCGGGGGCTCGCTGCACGGAAAGTTAAACCAAAGAGAATAAGTCCTTATCGCATTCGCGGTGTCCGTAGAGAGGTCCATACCCATCGACAGTCAAGCTCGAAACGAGCTCCCAAACACAGCGGGGGCAGACCACGCCTACGTCCCACCCCCCCTAGATCCGGAGGAGGAGGAGGCACCCAAACGGAGATTTAGAGTAAAATGTTAGAAGTTATTTTAGTAAGTCTTTTACATGTGTAAGGCCCGGCTCGATCGACCCAATGACGGCAGTCGTTCAGCGGGTGAAGGCCTTTGCGTATTACTGTCTTTCCTTTTTCACGACACAACAAGATTAAATGGAAGGCTTTTTCTTATATATTTTGTCTCGTTATTTCATCTGACTCCATAAATGAAAAGGTTTTAATGATATCTGTGCATCATTAAAACATGAACGAATGATTGATTATTCTTTTCAGCTCCTTTTAATACTTTATCCGCTCAGATGTAGGGAAACTATATCGCTTAGAGGCCCTGTTTTTCACAGGTCTCACGGACACAATCTCGTCAGGCCCGGTCATCAATCAGAGGTAAATTATGGTTATGTATCTAAGATTTGCCGTTAATTCACACGTACACAATCAGAGATATCGAATAACCCCCTTGGAGCCCCCTCAGAACTTTAGTTCGTTTACTTCAGTAAAGGTTTCTTGGCCACTATCAGATATGTTAGCAGATCAATGTACCACTCTCGTAATAGCTTTGGATTGGTCAAGTCCTTGTTTAAAGTAACATTAAATCAAAAGTCAGAGGTATAGGCGTACCCGAGTTTAGTCTGACCAGACGGCATTCGCCATCCCTAAACGGAATTATTACCCGCCTCTGCATCCAAGTAGACTTGAAATGACGCCGGTCTTAGCCGTCGCTAAAACTGACGAGGCTTGGAAATATACGAATCCGCTGATCTGTTGGGGAGAAAGCAATCTTAGAGGCAGTTAGAATAGAATCAAACGTTACAATTTATTGACCAGGTAATCGAAGCAATAATTCAAAACTCCAATGTTACAAGAATAGAATCACCGGTTAACCATAACATAACAATAATTCTTACTACCTGGCAATGAAAATTACACACAGCGATTTGTGTGGGCAGTCAACCTACAGACTCCTAGAACTCTGTGTCCCGTTTCCTTATAAACCCAGATAATTCAATATGCCCACCAAATGGTGGTATCTTGTCATTATAATTAGTCTTTAGAATTTGCAACCAAATGGCTCCTTGATATCCTGTGGCAGAGAATGCTTATTTACATACAGGAGGTGATCTGAATAGAAGATCAGGGGGAGGGCACACCCTTAAGTTGTACACTACACTTTTCATACTTTAGAACTTCTTTTAGCTTTTCATTATGATTGGGAGAATGAGACCATTTTACCAGGCGCACTGAGACATTTCAAATGATATCAAACATGTATAGTTACTTTTTTGTACATACATTACATTGCATGGGTTTTCAGTGAGTTCTAGAAAGGGGGGGCAAGGGAAGATGATGAGAGCGTAAGTACAGGGTGTGATGCTGCTGTTACATATGCAAGAGACAGCTCCCGTGGATTCCCAGGAGGGCATTTTGTCCTCTCGAGGGGGGGGGGGCCCAGACATACTGGCACCAGGCTTACAGTTCCTCCCTCTGGCACTGTTTTGGGCCACTCACAGGGTTTCCTGCAGTGTCACTTCAGTCGTTGTAAGGTGGGCAGTTTTAAGGGGCTGAGGGTTAGGATAGTGTTGGTGGATGCTTTTACTAGGTCCATCGTGTCGATCAAGGCTTGTGTTCCGTGTTCATAAAAGGTGTCGTCCCACCATGGGGAGACCTCTGCGTCCTTTGGCATCCTTCCGAGGATGTCGATCTGGCCCATAGAAAAATCCTCTGTCACTTCCAAGCAAAATGAGTGATCAGCAGGACAGGTCAGTCCTCCATATGTGAACGAATTCATCTCACTGATGACACACCAATGTGTATGAGAAACCTGGATAGCATTTGAATGGCCATGCAAAGATTCAACATTTATGAGTTTGCTATCATTGGGAGAGAAAGGTTGTAATGTATTACATGTACAGACAACATAATTGTGAGTTTCATGACAACAAGTGCGACTGGTAAATAAGGTCTCAGTACCCTTCAACGTCATATATCCAGTGAGGTGATCCCATTTAATTACCCGATCTTTAACTACCATGCCAATGGATCGAATATTAGTGGAATTTGGATAAACTTGATCTGGGTGGATTAAAGGAAAAGTGGCAAAAAATCCAATGTAACCAATACATTCGTTTCCAGTATACATCATAATTGTGGATATTAATTCTGAATACATTTTCATTTTTTCCGAAGAGAACCATCTATGTAAATCTAAAACCTCAATTAAATCGTTCAAAACATGTCTCGGGTCTTGTGAAGACGAAGATCTAAAATTTACTGTCTTGTTGCAGTGAATAAATCTTGTGCATATGATCTGCAGGCTAAGTCACGCTCGATGGTACGGGTCTGATTGAACAATGTGTGGCTGATCGTTAGAAGCGCACCGGAACGAACCGCTTTGATAATATTGTCATTGCTATTGGTGATGTGTTGGAAACCAGTGGCCATCTGATCTGTCAACCATGTGGAGAATTGAGATTGTTTGGTTATTTTATAAGTGTTGGCTGCTGAATTAATTGATCCGAACAGGCCGGCTATACTGCTGAGCAGGTCTCGTTTTGAGCGAGCAGGTGGAATTTGGACGGCAAGTCTGTCTTTGTAATCAGAAATTAAATCATCGATTCGTGACTGTAGCCATGCATACGACTCATTATTAGTATTACAATGCTTTGTATAGGCAGAGAGTATATTGGAAATGTTAAGTTACATGTGTCATTACCAAATTTACATCATGTAATAAAGTCTTGTTGATGTTTCCTCTAATCAGTCCACCAGGAGGAATTGAGTGCAATTCTGGACACTTTTAAACTCTGGTTTAGTGTATCCACAGGTGGTCAAATTAAAACAGTACTTAACAGTCCATGAACAGTTGTGTGGATTGGTGAAATTGTCTATGCTATGCGAACATTCCCGACACAATACATTCCTTCCTTTCGGTTGGTCCAGACAAAAGTTTTGGTTTTGGCGTTAGGTGTGTACGATGTGAGATCGCATACATTAGCTCGGTGAATCTCATATGTGTGTCATTATGTGTTTCTGTATGTGTGCACCTATATGTTGCAGGTTCCAAATTTTTAACATAGTAGCACAATTTTGGGTCTATGCCATTGTTTTTGTTTTCGTGTAGTGTGTACATGTTACCTATTGTGTCACCTGGATCTATTTTAAGTTGATACCAGGCAGTGAGGTTGTGCATGAATTTTGGTGCTCGAGTGTGTCCTGAAATGTTTCTTGTAGGTGGGTGGGTGTTACCTGAACTACAACAAATTTGTGGTGTGCAATTTGGATCCGGTACTAATCCGGGAGGCCATGTAACTTTCTCTTTGGTGCGACTGTAATTTTTGTGTGGATGGCCCCTTGAGTATTTCCACACCCACCTCCCACATTTCAGGTTGTGTGTGAGTGAAATCCTTTGGCCCAGTCTGATGCACGTGGGCCCAGACACTTTCCTTTCATCTGGTCTCCATGGGATCGCTGCAGTCAACCTGGAAGGCAAGAGGAGAAGACAGTGACAGTTATTTATTTATTCTGAGTACTTTTGAATGATTTGCACTGAGACATGTGGTACCATCGCAGTTTCCCTTTCACAGTTGTGGCCACACAGCTGTTGCATATATTTAACTTCATATGGGCCATGCCATCGGGGTGTGAATGCACCTTGCTTCACAAAAACGCGTACCATTACCATGTCTCCTTCTGAGAATTTCACCTCAGAGGTTGGGTTGAATTGTGTATCATTCGTTAAGTCTGATTGCTGTTGTTTCAGAGCAGCGCGTGCATGTAGCACTTCCAACCTCTCTCGTAATTGCTTGAGCATAGACTGTTGAGTTGCAACCACGAGGGGCCCCAGGTCTGCTGGGGCAATTTCTGGGTCTATGGGCAGCTTCATGACTCTTCCAGTCATGAGTTCGAATGGACTGATACCTGTGGCTTTTGAAGGAGTTGCCCGCAGTATTGTTAGGACTGTGGGTAGGGCATCAATCCATTGGTTTTTGTGTTGTGCTACCTGTTTCGATATGCTTTCTTTTATTGTGCGGTTGGCACGTTCCACCATGCCTGAGCTTTGCGGTCGATACGGTATGTGAAACCTTTGTTTGATGTTCAGCATCTGGCATATTTGTTTCATCACCTGACCTGTGAAGTGTGTGCCCTGGTCAGATTCAATTTGGATTGGTGCTCCCAGAGTGGGAGGATTTGGTTCGCTACTACTCGTGCCACTGTGTTTGCACTGTTATTGCGGTGGGAATCGCTTGACCCATTTGGAAAATTTGTAAATTATCACAAGGCAATAACGATACCCCCTTTGGCACTAGGTAGTGGGCCTATGAAATCAATTGGAGTAACTCCCAAGGTCCCTTGGGTGGCTCTGGTCTACACAGTTTTGTACGGCCAGGCTTGCCTTGGTTAATGGTGGCACATACGATGCATGTGTCACACCATCTTTGAATGTCTGATGCCATTTGTGGCCACCAGAAGTTCTTTTGGATCAGCTGTTGTGTTTTTGGAGCTGATACGTGTGCATAATCGTGGTACAACTTTATCACTGGTTTCTGGAGGGCTTCTGGAACAATGTATTTATCGTCTCTTAAAATCATGCCTTCAGTGACCTTGACTAGTTGGTCCTGCTGCAGGTGCGGTGTCAGCTCTCCATCAGAACTCCACAGTTCTTGTTGGTACTGTTTCAAGTCAATAGGAATAGTTTGAATCGCACTCACGGCAGGAACAACCAGTCTGTCAGGCTTCCATTCATCTCCCTTTTGTGCTGCTAATTTGGCTAATTGATCTGCGATGTTGTTGTTTTTGTTTTTCATCTGGATTTTTGATGATGTGCGCACGCACTTTAACGACGGAGAGTGAGGAATCGCGTGCTCTAATCTCCTGCCAAATCGAAGTTATGATGTTAAAATGTTTGATCGGCGTTCCGGCAGACGTGAGGAATTTTCTCAACTGCCACTGTGCCATGAAATCATGGACTGTACCAAATGCGTATCGACTATCTGTGTATACACACAGCGGCTCGTGATGTGATCTGATTGCTTCAAGTAATGCAATAAGTTCAGCTTCTTGCGCAGATGTGTTTTCGGATAGTTTGATTAGCAATTGGTTATTGTCTGAATTGGGAGAGAGGAGCCCACACCGCACATCCTGTATAGAATTTGCCATCATGCCAGTACCGGGAGCCATCAATGTACACCTGTGTCTGATTTGGAAGTTCTTGGTCATGAACTGGGCTCTGTGCTTCCTGTTTCGTTTGGCATGTGTGTGGGTGGCCCTCAACATCTCCCAATAAATGAGGCAATATTCGATCGTTAACAGTTGTGATGTCACGCGCTTGTATGTCTGCTAGCCATCTTGCTAACCTTTGAGACGACACACCTTTTATTCGGCCCTGCAACAGCATTTGTACTGGCGTGTGCACTGTATGCACAACGATAGGTTGAAAACCTACAATTGGTTCAGTTGCTGTCAACATCCAGTGAACCGCCAGTACGTGCTGAGTGCATGGGTCGAATCCTTGTTCGATTGTGGATTTTTTTCGGCTGTAATATGCGATTGGACGCAATTTTCCCCCATGATCTTGAGCTAAAACGCCACTTAGTGTGTTTTCGTTCGCGTCCACTTGTAAGTGGAAGGATTTTTTGGGGTTGGGCAGACCGAGCGCGGGAGCACAGCACAAGTTTTATTTTAGACTCGTAAAAGCTTTATCGTGTTCCTCTGTCCATTCGAGGACGTCAGAGGGTTTTGATTTTCCTTTTAAGAGGGAATATAATGGCGTGACGACGTTTGCAAAGTCTGGTATGAAATCTCTTAAGTAGTTTGCTGTTCCCAGCACTTTCTGTAATGAGTTTAGCGTGTGCGGTCGGGGCAATTCAGCGATGCATTTCCGCCTATCATCTGTTAATGCTCGATAGCTTTGCGTAATCGTGTAACCCAAGTACTGAACCTCGGTTTGAGCAATTTGGGCTTTTTCTTTGTTCAATTTGAAGCCAGCTTTACCGAGTGTTAACAGCACTTCGTCAAGGAGCAGCAAATGATCATCAAGTGATCCCTCGGTCGCGATAAGTACATCGTCAACGTAATGAATCACGTTTCCGGTCCCTGACAGTGGATTTAGCGTGTCTTCTAATGCTCTGTGAAAAATCGCAGGACTGTTATGGAGGCCTTGTGGCATTCGTTCCCAAGTGTACTGGATTTGATTCACAGTGAAGGCCAATTTCCACTGATCGGTGCGTTTGATTGGGATGGACCAGAAACCGTTTTTTACGTCGAGCACCGTAAACCAAGTCGCTTGTGTTGAGATTTGTGATAATAACGTCGATGGATTTGCCACTATAGGTGTAGCCTTGGGCAACACTTTGTTCAGACGCTGATAATCAATACAAAGACGCCATTTACCGTTCGATTTTGGTACTGGTAAGCATGGAGAATTTGTGGTCGAACTACATCGTCGGACTATACCTCTGGTTTCAAGTTGGTGTACAATTTCATGAACGGCTGACTCTACCTCTGGTTTGATGCAGTATTGTTTTTGTGGGGGAGGGGGCTCCCCTTCAATACACACAACAAAGTCAATGAGGCCGCAGTCATGTTCATGTGTAGCCCAAATGCTATCGTGTTTGTTTACCATCTGTTGAATAGGATCTGGGGTGGATATGGACATAACGCTCGTTATTTTTTTTGGTAGGCACTTTTTTACATTTTTTTCTGTTTTCAGCTCAATTTGCTTTTCAAAGCAGTGAATTACAAAGCCATACTTTCGCATTATGTCCATTCCCAGCACAGTCCCTTCACTGTTGTTAGGTAAATACCAGAGGATTCTTCCAATACTGTCACGCCTAAATCAAGTTGAACTGGCTGTGTTTTTGTCGCAATCATTATCGTATCGCCGATGCCTTGGATCGGAATCGTTTCGTTGGTTAAAGGTAATGGAATGTCTGTACAGGAGCACGCTGCGCCAGAATCAATAAGTACGTTGGCTAACTGGCCTCCTAAATTAGCCCTTATTTTTATTCGGTTTCCACTCTTAATTATGCTCCCTATGGCAATGGAGGCCACGTATCCCTATTGGTGATGGTAATTTTCAGTCGTTCCGCTCGCGTTGTGGGCCGCGCCATTTTGGCCGTTTTGTTTTTTAAACTCATTCATGAAGTTTACGAATTGTTTCAACAGCTCAGAGTCGTCGCTAGAGGGCGTTTTTTGGTAATGCTTCGCTTGTTCTTTTAAATCTTTTTCTCTTCTTTGACAATCTCGCATTACATGGTTAGTCTTTCTGCAATAATGGCATATCATTTTATTTGGAGATCTTTGGCTAAATTTATCTGTGCTGTTCCTTCTGTTAACCATTGTGCAGACGCAACGCTGCGGGTTTTAATCGCCATCTGTTTTCTATTCTTGAACCCCAGTCTACTATTGCTCTGAACGTGTTTTCGGCCGGTCGACGCCATTTGATAACGCTTTTGAACGGGATGCCGGCATTGTTTTAACAAGCTGCAGTAATGCGTCATGGTTGCGGTCTGCATTTTCAAGGCCTGAGTGTTCTCTGTATGTTACCCATAACCGTTCAGCGACGTTTCAAATGACTCATTACCTGCTTGTTTGATTTCTAATATTTTGCTCCAATCTGCATGTGACAGTCCCTCATGTCTAATAATGCCTGTTTTAGACGTTCGTAAATCCTTCGCGGTTTCGTCATTTACTCTGTTCATTATGTTGCCGGATTTCATTTCTGTGTTTAGTTTCGGTCTGAGCTCCTCAGGGATAGTGAGAAGAGCTATTTGCCATACGTCTCTAATCTCTAGTTTGTAAACATTAGCCTGTAGCATCAATGCTTCCCAGTAGGGTTGAAATGGCCCTTTTCTCGGCATAATTCCTACGACTTGTTTGTGTCTAGAGCATTCTTCGCATGTTAACGGGTGGCTGATTGTTGTGATATCATCATCCGCATTTGTCATGGTTTTTAACACTGCGATTTTAACTGCTTTCTTTGGCGAGTCGTTTGATTTTGTTCGAGTCTGTATCGGGCTTCGCAGGCTCGGCTTTTCTGGCCACAGGCTCACAAGAGCTCGGTTACGAGTTTCTCTGTGTGGCCTATTGTTACACGCTAACGCAGTATCATCATCTTCGCTTTCAGTTTGAGTCTCTAACTCGGTTTCATCCAGTGCTGCTTGTTTAACTGCGGCAACTGGAAAACCTGTTTTATCGCAACAATCTTCGAGCAGATATGTAATTACTATATGTAATTAGTTTCCTTGAACGTGATCAACTTTTGTGGCCATTTCTTCGTTGTCTAGCCCACCCCTGTTGCTCGTATGCAAACACTTCGACATGTTTTCTTAACTTTTGTAATTCGTCAGATCGCACTCTTTCGATTTCTTTGATATTTGTTATTGTTTTTTCATTTTTCGGTTATGGTCGCGAGGTCGCTATGCGGCGAAGCAAATAAACAATTGCAGCGGAATTTTCTTGTATTTTGATTTTGATTTTAGTTTCGCACCCTCGGCAGAATACCAGGATATTATTTCGTTGTTGTTCCACTTCAAATTGAATCCCTTGTCGCTTAACCGAACAAGGAGTTTTTGTAATTGCAGTCCTAAAATCTCCATTATCTCCTCATCTACTCTGCTGCTGGGCTTTCCCTGAAAAGACATGTTGTTTCTCGTCTAATTCTTATCACCACCGGGTTTTTCGGTTCCGGTCTCAAAAGTGGGTATTCCGACCTGTACTACAAATGTGTCTATATAGTGTAAACAATCTTTCCCTCAACTTCTAAAAGGCAAAAAAATACACTTACCACAGCAGCTGGATATTGATGAGAAGGAGATCAAACCTCATGTCCCAAGGAGAGTTCAAGTTGAATGTCGCGGCTGGAATGACGTTCTCGTCTTTGCGAGAATCACGTCGGGGTCACCACTGTAAGGCCCGCGCTCGATCGACCCAATGACGGCAGTCGTTCAGCGGGTGAAGGCCTTTTGCGTATTACTGTCTTTCCTTTTTCACGACACAACAAGATTAAATGGAACACTTTTTCTTATATATTTTATCTCGTTAATTCATCTGACTCCATAAATGAAAAGGTTTTAATGATATCTGTGCATCATTAAAATATGAACGAATGATTGATTATTCTTTTCAGCTCTTTTAATACTTTATCCGCTCAGATGTAGGGAAACTATATCGCTTAGAGGCCCTGTTTCACACAGGTCTCACGGACACAATCTCGTCAGGCCCGGTCATCAATCAGAGGTAAATTATGGTTATGTATCTAAGATTTGCCGTTAATTCACACGCACACAATCAGAGACATCGGATAACCCCTTGGAGCCCCTCAGAACTTTAGTTCAATCGTTTACTTCAGTAAAGGTTTCTTGGCCACTATTAGATATGTTAGCAGATCAATGTACCACACTTATAATAGCTTTGGATTGGTCAAGTACTTGTTTAAAGTAACATTAAATCAAAAGTCAGAGGTATGGCGCAGCCGAGTTTAGTCTGACCAGACGGCATTCGCCATCCCTAAACGGAATTATTTACCCGCCTCTGCATCCAAGTAGACTTGAAATGATGCCGGTATTAGCCGTCGCTAAAACTGACGCAGGCTTATGGAAATATACGAATCCACTAATCTATTAGGGAGAAAGCAATCTTAGAGGCAGTCAGAATAGAATCAAACGTTACAATTTATTGACCAGGTAATCAAGCAATAATTCAAAACTCCAATGTTACAAGAATAGAATCATCAGTTAACCATAACATAACAATAATTCAGGAATTGAAGAATTTGTAGAAATTACTACCTGGCAATGAATAATTACACACAGCGATTGTGTAGGCAGTCAACCTACAGACTCCTAGAACTTTGTGTCACGTTTCCTTATAAACCCAGATAATTCAATAAGCCCACCAAATGGTGGTATCTTGTTATTATAATTAGACTTTAGAATTTGCAACCAAATGGCTTCTTGGTATCCTGTGGCAGAGAATGCTTATTTACATACAGGAGGTGATCTGAATAGAAGATCAGGGGGAGGGCACACCCTTAAGTTGTACACTACACTTCTCATACTTTAGAACTTCTTTTAGCTTTTCATTATGATTGGGAGAATGAGACCATTTTACCAGGCACACTGAGACATTTCAAATGATATCAAACATGTATAGTTACTTTTTTGTACATACATTACATTGCATGGGTTTTCAGTGAGTTCTAGGTGAGGAGGAGAGGGGAAGAAAAGGGGAGCAAGGGAAGATGATGAGACCGTAAGTACAGGGTGTGAACTGTGTGTTGCGTCTCGGTTGCTGCTGTTACATATGCAAGAGATAGTTTTTGTTGATTCTCAGGAGGGCCTTTTGTCCTCTCGAGGGGGCAGACATACTGGCACCAGGCTTACATAAGCAAGCTTAATGATTATTAATATGATAGTTTGACCATTTCATTTCTATTCGTGTGTGTGTGTGTGTTTCTGTGAGCCTATTGTCCATTTTCTATGAGTTTCACTGTCAGTTGTGCATCCAGCTATGTTGGCCTAGACCCTAAAAGCATACCACCTTAGGCCTTAAAATTATTGAACCCTGGTTATCGCTGCTTGCAGCTATATTTTTGTTGTTGTTGTTTTTTTCCATTTTCCGAAGCTTTCTCGCTCAAGAGGGTCACCGACAATCACATACAGTATAACCTACTAAGTCGCACCTGTTGATGCTGGGCCCGGGGAGGGAGAAACATCCTCATCAGGTGTAAGGTTAGGCCTTGTGTCCGGCTGTCCATCAAGCCGAGGTTTTTTACTAAAGAAATTAAGCAGGGAACTCTGCAACATATTGCTAGCTAGCAAGGTTTAGATTCTCTATTTTTTTTTAGAATGTGTGGCAAACATTTCCCAAGATGTTGAAGTCACACGTCAGTGACGTCGCAGTCAGCGGCTGTTGCGGATTGGTTGGCAGTCTGAATGGTGGCAGATATATATTTTTTATTATTATTATTTTATTTTTTGAAAATAATTTAAAATTTTAATTAAATTTTAAATTAACAAATATTGTAAGCACTGCTTAATCTGTAAATTGTGAGGTCCCGGAACAAAGCGGGGTAATGAATCTGTCCGGCAAGTTTTTTTAATATTATTATTATTGAACTTTCAAAAATACAAAATTCAACAGCAAGTTCATATATATATATATATGCTTTTATTTATGTAGGCTACACAGAGAAACAATACATAGAGAAACAAGATGCGCTTCCTGCCGTCTCATGCAGTCTCTGTGAAATGGAGCGCGTCACAGCAATGAACCGGCTACTTTATTAAACGAACGAACGAACCAAAAAATAAAAATATTTAATTACGTAGTCGGAATGAAAAGGTGCATTTCTTTATTAAAGTCGCATTCTGCAACTTTATCTTTTCAGCCGACACTGACTGAGAAGAAATTACTAGTTTATTAACGAATAATTAAAATGTTTTATTTTGCCTTTCCCCAACATTCATAATCATTAGCCTACTTTTGCCGTTGCAAGCTTTTAGACGTGCATGCCGGAATAGACTATATGCCTGTATATTAAAGGATGGTTAGTAGCCCAAGTTATTATATTAATCAAATTATGTGTGACTAGTGAAATCTTTAGTCAGGGACAGGCCTTCTTGGCACAAGGAACCGATCAAGTTTTAAAATAAAATGCTGTCAATTCGAAAAGTGTGCCTGCTAATCACGTCCACGTTATATTGCAATGCAGAGGCTCTGAAGCCCCGAACTGAACCAATTGACTGCGCCTGAAGCCCCGAACTGAACCAATAACATCTGAAGAACTGAACCAATTGACAAATGAAGCTCTGAAGCCCCGAACTGAACCAATTGACTCAAAAACGCTCTGAAGCTGAACTGAACCAATTGAAGCGCTCTGAACCGAACTGAACCAAAACCAATTTGACTGAACGCTCTGAAGCCAAATGACACAACGACAATTGACCAAAGGCGCTCTGAAGCCCAACTGAAACCAATTGACTGAAACGCTCTGAAGCCCGAACTGATCCAAATGACAACACTGACTGAACTGAACGCAATTGACTCTCTGAAGCCCGAACTGAACCAATTGACTGTGACCACGCACTCTGAACCTTGACTGAACTGATGAAATTGAAAACTCTGAAGCCTGAATTGACTCGCGAACTGCCACCCGGCAATTGACTCGAAAACACGCTCTGAAGCGAACTGAACCAATTGACTCAGCGCTCTAAAGCCCCAAACTGAACCAATTGACTCGCAAACGCCAGTTCTGAAGCCCCAATTGACTCGCTCGCCTGAAGCCCCAATTGACTCGAAACACGCCTGAAGCCCCAACTGAACCAATTAACTCGCAAACGCGCCTGAAGCCCCAATTGACTATAAACACGCTCTGAAGCCCCGAACTGAACCAATTGACTCATGAAACACGCTCTGAAGCCGCGAACTGCGAACTGAACCAATTGACTAAACGCACTCTAAAGCCCCGAACTGAACCAATTGACTCAAACGCACTCTGAAGCCCTGAAATGAACCAATTGACTCCTGAAACGGCTGAAGCCCCAACTGACTCGCAAAACAAGCTCTGAAGTCCCGAACTGAACCAACTGACTCGCGAAATGCCTGAAGCCCCGAACTGAACCAATTGACTCGCGAAACACGCTCTGAAGCGAACTGAACCAATTGACTCGCGAAATGCGCTCTGAAGCCCCCAATTGACTCGCAAAACGCGCTCTGAAGTCCCGAACTGAACCAATTGACTTGCAAAACACGCTCTGAAGCCCGAACTGAACCAAATGACACACCAATTGACTCAAATGCGCCTGAAGCCCGAACTGAACCAATTGTCTCAAACGCGCTCTGAAGCCCGAACTGAACCAATTGACTCGAAATGCGCCTCTGAAGCCCCGAAATGAACCAATTGACGCAAAAAGCGCTCTGAAGCCCGAACTGAACCAATTGACTCGCGAAATGCGCTCTGAAGCCCCCAATTGACTCGCAAAACGCGCTCTGAAGCCCGAACTGAACCAATTGACTCACAAAACGCGCTCTGAAGTCCCGAACTGAACCAATTGACTCACGAACGCGCTCTGAAGTCCCGAACTGAACCAATTGACTCGCAAAACACGCTCTGAAGCCCCGAACTGAACCAAATGACACACTGAAGCCCGAACTGAACCAATTGACTAAAACACGCTCTGAAGCCCGAAGTGAACCAAATGACACACCAATTGACTGCGAAATGCGCTCTGAAGCCCGAACTGAACCAATTGACTCATGAACGCGCTCTGAAGTCGAACTGAACCAATTGACTCGCGAAACGCGCTCTGAAGCCCCGAACTGAACCAAATGACACACCAATTGACTCATGAAATCGCTCTGAAGCCCGAACTGAACCAATTGACTGAAACGCCTGAAGCCCGAACTGAACCAATTGACTGACGAAATGCGCTCTGAAGCCCGAACTGAACAAATTGACCCGCGAAACGCGCTCTGAAGCCCCGAACTGAACCAATTGACTCGCGCGCGCTCTGAAGCCCCAATTGACTCGCAAAACGCGCTCTGAAGTCCCGAACTGAACCAATTGACTTGCAAAACACGCTCTGAAGCCCCGAACTGAACCAAATGACACACCAATTGACTCGCGAAATGCGCTCTGAAGCCCCGAACTGAACCAATTGTCTCGCGAAACGCGCTCTGAAGCCCCGAACTGAACCAATTGACTCGCGAGATGCGCTCTGAAGCCCCGAAATGAACCAATTGACGCAAAACGCGCTCTGAAGCCCCGAACTGAACCAGTTGACTCGCGAAATGCGCCTGAAGCCCCAATTGACTCGCAAAAGCGCTCTGAAGCCCCGAACTGAACCAATTGACTCATGAAACGCGCTCTGAAGTCCCGAACTGAACCGCTCTGAAGTCCAACTGAACCAATTGACTGCAAAACACGCCTGAAGCCCGAACTGAACCAAATGACACACCAATTGACTTGCGCTCTGAAGCGAACTGAACCAATTGACTCAAACGTGCTCTGAAGCCCCGAACTGAACCAATTGACTCGCGAAATGCGCTCTGAAGCCCCGAACTGAACCAATTGACTCGCAAAACACGCTCTGAAGCCCCGAAGTGAACCAAATGACACACCAATTGACTCGCGAAATGCGCTCTGAAGCCCCGAACTGAACCAATTGACTCGCGAAACGCGCTCTGAAGTCCCGAACTGAACCAATTGACTCGCAAAACACGCTCTGAAGCCCCGAACTGAACCAAATGACACACCAATTGACTCGCGAAATGCGCCTGAAGCCCGAACTGAACCAATTGACAAACGCGCTCTGAAGCCGAACTGAACCAATTGACTCGCGAAATGCGCCTGAAGCCCCGAACTGAACAAATTGACCAAAAACGCGCTCTGAAGCCCCGAACTGAACCAATTGACTCAAACGCGCTCTGAAGTCCCGAACTGAACCAATTGACCCGCGAAACGCGCTCTGAAGCCCGAACTGAACCAATTGACTCAAACGCGCTCTGAAGCCCCGAAATGAACCAATTGACTCAAACGCGCTCTGAAGCCCGAACTGAACCAATTGACTCAAACGCGCTCTGAAGCCCGAACTGAACCAATTGACTCGCGAAACGCGCTCTGAAGCCCCGAACTGAACCAAATGACACACCAATTGACTCGCGAAACGCGCTCTGAAGCCCCGAACTGAACCAATTGACTTGCGAAACGCGCTCTGAAGCCCCGAACTGAACCAATTGACTTGCGAAACGCGCTCTAAAGCCCGAACTGAACCAATTGACTAGCGAAATGCGCTCTGAAGCCCCAATTGACTCGCAAAACGTGCTCTGAAGCCCCGAACTGAACCAATTGACTCGCGAAACGCATTCTGAAGCCCCGAACTGAACCAATTGACTTGCAAACGCGCTCTGAAGCCCCCAATTGACTCGCAAAACGCCGCTCTGAAGCCCGAACTGAACCAATTGACTCATGAAACGTGCTCTGAAGCCCCGAACTGAACCAATTGACTCGAAACGTGCTCTGAAGCCCGAACTGAACCAAACGCGCTCTGAAGCCCCGAACTGAACCAATTGACTCAAACGTGCTCTGAAGCCCCCAATTGACTCAAACACGCTCTGAAGCCCCGAACTGAACCAATTGACTCAAAACACGCTCTGAAGCCCCAATTGACTCGCAAAACGCGCTCTGAAGCCCCCAATTGACTCGCAAAACGCGCTCTGAAGCCCGAACTGAACCAATTGACTCGCTAAACGCGCTCTGAAGCCGAACTGAACCAATTGACTCAAACGTGCTCTGAAGCCCCCAATTGACTCGCGAAACACGCTCTGAAGCCCCGAACTGAACCAATTGACTCGCAAAACGCGCTCTGAAGCCCCCAATTGACTCGCGAAACGCGCTCTGAAGCCCCGAACTGAACCAATTGACTCACGAAACGCGCTCTGAAGCCCCGAACTGAACCAATTGACTCGCAAAACACGCTCTGAAGCCCCGAACTGAACCAAATGACACACCAATTGACTCGCGAAACGCGCTCTGAAGCCCTGAACTGAACCAATTGACTCGCGAAACACGCTCTGAAGCCCCGAATTGAACCAATTGACTCGCAAAACGCGCTCTAAAGCCCCGAACTGAACCAATTGACTAGCGAAATGCGCTCTGAAGCCCCCAATTGACTCGCAAAACGTGCTCTGAAGCCCCGAACTGAACCAATTGACTCGCGAAACGCGTTCTGAAGCCCCGAACTGAACCAATTGACTCGCGAAACGCGCTCTGAAGCCCCCAATTGACTCGCAAAACGCGCTCTGAAGCCCCGAACTGAACCAATTGACTCGCGAAACGTGCTCTGAAGCCCCGAACTGAACCAATTGACTCGCGAAACGCGCTCTGAAGCCCGAACTGAACCAATTGACTCGCGAAACGTGCTCTGAAGCCCCCAATTGACTCGCGAAACACGCTCTGAAGCCCCGAACTGAACCAATTGACTCGCGAAATGCGCTCTTAAGCCCTGAACTGAACCAATTGACTCGCGAAACGCGCTCTGAAGCCCCCAATTGACTCGCAAAACACGCTCTGAAGCCCCGAACTGAACCAACTGACTCGCGAAATGCGCTCTGAAGCTGCGAACTGAACCAATTGGCTCGCAAAACACGCTCTGAAGCCCCGAACTGAACCAATTGACTCGCAAAACACGCTCTGAAGCCCCGAACTGAACCAATTGACTCGCAAAACGCGCTCTGAAGTCCCGAACTGAACCAATTGACTCGCAAAACTCGCTCAGAAGCCCCGAACTGAACCAATTGACTCGCAAAACACGCTCTGAAGCCCCGAACTGAACCAATTGACTCGCAAAACGCGCTCTGAAGTCCCGAACTGAACCAATTGACTCGCAAAACTCGCTCAGAAGCCCTGAACTGAACCAATTGACTCGCGAAACGCGCTCTGAAGCCCCCAATTGACTCGGGAAACGCGCTCTGAAGCCCCGAACTGAACCAAATGACACACCAATTGACTCGCGAAACGCGCTCTGAAGCCCCGAACTGAACCAAATGACACACCAATTGACTCGCGAAATGCGCTCTAAAGCCCCGAACTGAAACAATTGACTCGCGAAACGCTCTCTGAAGCCCCGAACTGAACACAAGTAGCGTGGAACGATGATCTGGTTCACATGTAGCGTGGAACGATGATCTGGTCCACATGTAGCGTGGAACGATGATCTGGTCCACATGTAGCGTGGAACGATGATCTGGTTCACATGTAGCGTGGAACGATGATCTGGTCCACATGTAGCGTGGAATGATGATCTGGTCCACATGTAGCGTGGAACGATGATCTGGTTCACATGTAGCGTGGAATGATGATCTGGTTCACATGTAGCGTGGAATGATGATCTGGTCCACATGTAGCGTGGAATGATGATCTGGTTCACAGGTAGCGTGGAATGATGATCTGGCCCACATGTAGCGTGGAATGATGATCTGGTCCACATGTAGCGTGGAACGATGATCTGGTTCACAGGTAGCGTGGAATGATGATCTGGTCCACATGTAGCGTGGAATGATGATCTGGTCCACATGTAGCTTGGAATGATGATCTGGTCCACATGTAGCGTGGAACGATGATCTTGTTCACAGGTAGCGTGGAACAATGATCTGGTCCACATGTAGCGTGGAACGATGATCTGGTTCACAGGTAGCGTGGAACGATGATCTGGTCCACATGTAGCGTGGAACGATGATCTTGTTCACAGGTAGCGTGGAACAATGATCTGGTCCACATGTAGCGTGGAACGATGATCTGGTTCACATGTAGCGTGGAATGATGATTTAGCCCACAAGTAGCGTGGAATGATGATCTGGTCCAAATGTAGCATGGAACGATGATCTGGTCCACATGTAGCGTGGAATGATGATTTAGCCCACAAGTAGCGTGGAATGATGATCTGGTCCACATGTAGCGTGTAATGATGATCTGGTCCACATGTAGCGTGGAACGATGATCTGGTTCACAGGTAGCGTGGAACGATGATCTGGTTCACATGTAGCGTGGAACGATGATCTGGTTCACATGTAGCGTGGAATGATGATTTAGCCCACAAGTAGCGTGGAATGATGATCTGGTCCACATGTAGCGTGGAACGATGATCTGGTCCACATGTAGCGTGGAATGATGATTTAGCCCACAAGTAGCGTGGAATGATGATCTGGTCCACATGTAGCGTGGAACGATGATCTGGTTCACAGGTAGCGTGGAACGATGATCTGGTCCACATGTAGCGTGGAACGATGATCTGGTTCACATGTAGCGTGGAATGATGATTTAGCCCACAAGTAGCGTGTAATGATGATCTGGTCCACATGTAGCGTGGAATGATGATCGGGTCCACATGTAGCGTGTAATGATGATCTGGTCCACATGTAGCGTGGAACGATGATCTGGTCCACATGTAGCGTGTAACGATGATCTGGTCCACATGTAGCGTGGAACGATGATCTGGTCCACATGTAGCGTGGACCAGATGTGTGGCTGCCAAACAAAAACCATACAATTAAAGTAAATATCATAATTGAAACAAGGAAAAATCTGTTTTTTTATACTCCAGCTAACGAGCTCAAACAGGGGTCAGGTGACACTCATTAGCCTGTCAAGGAGAGAGCAGGAGGAGAAAGGGAGACAGGATCACAGTATACACACAGGAAAAACAATTGTTAGTCAAATCATACAAAATAGAATAACTTATGCCCCTATGGACCTAACAACATACTAATATGATTACAAGATTTGCAGCTCAGATACAGTTTTTTACAAAAACAAAATATCTATAAAATCATAAACATCCCATTTCAGCCTTTAAACCATTTTTTAAATGAGTAAAATGTATACATTATTAGTTTAAAACATAAATATATTTTTTATATATATTAAGCCTTATATAAAGCAGGGTAACACAAAGGAGATTATTTTTTAAATAAAGTCATTATTTTTGTTTTCTTTGAGCACAAAAAGTATTCTCATGGCTTCGTAAAATTACAGAAATTACTGATGTCACATGGACTATTTTAATGAAGTTTTTACTACGTTTCTGTGCCTTGATCAAAGAAGGACCCTTGCTGTCTATGCAGGGTCAGATTTTCCTTTTTGGGTGAACTATTCCTTTAAATAATAAATAAATGCTGTTTAACAGTGCTTAACCTAATTTTAAAGAAATGTAAATGTTATAATTGACATTTCCATATATCAGGGTGTAAAGGCCTAAACTATCATTGAGTAAAATATCAGATTAAACGTAATGTGTTTTCATATTTAGTCACAAGAGGGAGCTACAGCAACATCTGCATTATGATGATCATGTTGGTGTACAGCATCACCCTGAAAGCAGTCACTGGTAAAATATAATATATTGAAATATTTTCCATTTCGGTTGGCTAGAGTTCCTAGATAAGTGTAGTTACAACATCTACCAGCAGGGCAAACAGATCATGCAGTACTAACCAAAAGAGAAGAGAGAAAATAACACACACAACGAGCCACTGGAAATACACATACTGTGAAACTGCTAAAAAATGCTATTTTATGCACATGTATTTTAAAAGCACAACGTTACTTTGAGGAGATTATTTCATTAGCCCATCTCAGATGAACAAATGATTTCACTATATGACCAACATTAAAGACATTTAATCAGAGTTCAGTGAGGATAAAGCGCTGATCACATAACTCATAAAACAATTTAGGAAAATGTGTTTTAGCTGATTATTGAATTATTGATTCCACTTTTATATCAGTTTTCATGGGCCTTTCTGTATGTTCTATGATTGATGTCAATTATTTTACAGTTTTTATTATTTTATTTTACAGTTTAAAAGTACCATCTAGACAAGCTTTTATTGCAATTCTAGTGCTGCCATGAAAACGCTTTTTATGTGCTCTTTATCTTTTTCAACACATGATGGCAGCAGAAGGAAATATAAAAGATAGAAATGTGAAACTTTGGGATCCCTGTCTTGCACTTTAAATGTGTAATTTGTGCAACGAAAATATATCTTGTTTTAAAAAGACAAGAGAAACATATCAACATGATTGTCGTATTAATATAAAAATTATCAAAGAAGCAATGATCATTAGCAAATTGCCCTGATATGATATCAGCTCCTAATGGATTAAAATATCAGTGATATATATATATATATACACATAATGAACAAAATTATAAATGCAACACTTTTGTTTTTGCCCCCATTTTTCATGAGCTGAACTCAAAGGTCTAAGACTTTTTCTATGTACACAAAAGGCCTGATAATGCACAGCCCCATGTTGCAAGAATAATTACACAATTCCTGGAAGCTGAACACATCTCAGTTCTTGCATGGCCAGCATACTCACTGGACATGTCACCCATTGAGCATGTTTGGGATGCTCTGGATCGGTGTATACGACAGCGTGTATCCAGCAACTTCACACAGCCATTGAAGAGGAGTGGACCAGCATTCCACAATCAACAACCTGATCAACTCTATGCGAAGGAGATGTGTTGCACCGCGTGAGGCAAATGGTGGTCACTCCAGATACTGAGGTTTTCACTGCAGCTTTTGTTGATGGTGATCTGGATCAGGCAGTGATCTCATAACTCAAAAAATTATTAAGAAAAATATATTTTTTAACAAATTACAGAAATATTAAATAGTTAGCATGCACTCAAAAACTAAAAACTAAAATTGTTCTCATATCCATTTATAAGGCCTTTGACTGAAAAATAAGTTTGGTTTTCCATGTTCGGTCACTAGTTGAGGCTCCAACATGGTCTTTAGGAGAGACACACTGTCTGTACACCATTAAACTGAGTTAACATGACTGAAACTGAAGTTTAAAAATACATTTTGACATGTAGAAATGTTTTTTTTACATCTGTAACTTTTAAATGAATTTTTATAAATGTAATATCAGATAATGCAAAACTCTCCGAGTGTGATGTTTGACCTTTTGACCTTTAGTCTAAACCATTTATACAGTGACATTCAGAATCACAATAAACAGTCAAAAATCAATTGTAAATGGTTTAAAATTGACATAAAATAGTTGAAAACAGTAATGCTGCAGAAGTGAGTCATCAGAACTCATATATCTCTTCAGTCAACACATATGAGTGGATCCTGTACAAGGTCTCATTATCTGTATAACAGTGGCGGCCTGGCCATTTGGAGCACTGTACAATGTGGGCCGGCCCATTGCGTGTGTATATATATATATATATATATAATGCATTTTAGTAAGTGTACGTAGACTATATTCCTCCATCGGCCCAGACCAAATCTGCCCAGCAGTTCTTTAAGAAACCAAAGCTCTGAAGAGCCAAAAACATCCAGATACTTCTACTTTTATGAACGTGAACGTGTGTGAAACTGACCAGTGCATTGGAAATTGTGTTTTAATACTAAACAATAGCATTCAGATCTGCTTTATATATTCAAATCATGTCAATATATTACATGTTTAAACATTACAGAACAGTTTACAGAAATTGTGTTGAGCAGCCCATTTGAGTCAAAAATGATAATTCATTTATTGTGCTCCGGCTCAGTGCAGCGGCTCACAATCGCTCGTCAATGTCAAATGTTTGAAACAGCCAATCAAAGTGTAGAAGGCGGGATTTACTGTCCACAGACGCTGAGGCGGAGCTGTACGCCTCTTGAATGTGAGCTGACTCTGAGGTAAGTTGTAAGCAGCTAAACATGATAAGACAATTGAGCTATATTTGCCAACTGTTTACGATAAAAAATCCTAAATTTTCAGATGTCCAAACTTCTACTGGCCTTTTCAAATTTCTTAATGCCATTTAGACTACATTATTCTTCACAATAAAAGATAAGAGTGAATGTTTGTAAATCTCTATCTTCTGTAATTTCACTTGTCTAAGAAACTGTGAAATATCTTTCTCAAACTTACTCAAGAACATTGTAAATCTGAAGACTTTTACTTTCAAGTACCATGATTAGTGATATATATTAAGAAAAATATAATTTGCTCACGTGCATTGTTTTATATACACACTGGCGATCAAATGTTTGAAATAATTAAGACTATTTATTTAGTTTTTGAAAGAAGGATGAATTTATTTGGTCAATCATACAGAAAAAAATTATATGAAATATTACACTTAAAATTTCTGGATGGAACAACAAATACGCTAATTGTCTTTATTTGATCTCTGTTTCTGGATTAACATCCCATAATGACACAAGCTTCAGTCTGGATCCAACCCTTAAACGATCTGAGATGACCGAACACCTGAGAAGAGACGATGACAACCCCTCGGAGGAAGCCAACCATCAGCGATTATACTGATTAACCAAAGTCTGCCATAAGTTAATTATATTGAGTTTCTACAATATAAATCTATTTTAGAAAATAATTTCCTGTGAAGTTGCTTTGCAACGATTGTATCGTAAAAAGCGCTATACAAATAATCTTGAATTGAAACCTATTACTAATGTTTTTCATTATTATCAATGCTGAAAACTGTTTTCACTTAATTATTTTTTTGGAAACTGTATACTTAAAATAAATGCTGTTCTTTAACTTTGTATCGAGCACATAATCATGGCAAAGTTGAAATATAATTAATTTGTAATTAAGTATAAATAATTTACTGCCACTTAAATAAATTCAATGCAACCATGTTGAATAAAAGTATTAATGTATACATATATATTTTTTAATATTACCCTGACTAAATTGTAATGTATCACATTTTCCATAAAAAATATGTAGCAACACAACTATTTTCAACATTGATAATAATCAGAAATATTTCTTGAGCATAAAATCAGCATCTTAGGATGATTTCTAGGATCAATAGAAAGGCACTCCACATTCTGCATTCTGCACACATGTCTTTTAAGCAGAGCATTGTGTCACATGGACTGATATTATATTTAACGTTATATTAAATTATATTAAACTGTCCCTCTACAAGAAATGTGTAAAAATTATTCTAAATTAATTATTATTGGTCATATAAACTAGAACAGACTAATTAAAATGTAAACAATTATAATGTAAAAATGTTAATGAAAATAATTTCAATAATAAAAAAATTGATAGCATTTTTATTTCTGAATTGTTATACTGTATGTTAGCTGTGTTTATGGTGTGGTGTGTTGCGGACCGGGTGTGCTGTGCCAGAAAGTCCAGGCCACCTTTTAGCCCCGGTCCGCTCCTGCTGTATACTGTTCTGTAATGTTTAAAAATGTAATATATTGACATGATTTGATTATATAAAGCAGATCTGAATGCTATTGTTTAGTATTAAAACACCATTTCCAATGCACTGGTCAGTTTCTTCTGTGGTTTTCACACTCCTTCTCTCACACACACGTTCACGTGCATAAAAGTAGAAGTATCTGGATGTTTTTGGCTCTTCAGAGCTTCAGTTTCTTAAAGAACTCCTTATTAGCCTTTGTTTCAGTAGAAGCCATTAAACCACAGTGTGTTTAAAGGTTAAAGTCTCTCTACACTTGCAGTTCTTCTCTTTCATCTGCTCTCCTTTGATCACTTGCTACAATATTCACACAATACATGTTTTGTTGAAGTGAATGATTCAGATTGCTGTACTGAACTCATCTCTTTGCTGGAATTGTTTTAATGTGGTGATTCAGTGACCGATGTGGCTCATGTCGGTGGTTTAGTTGCTCTGTGGAGTTTCTTTATGGTCTGTGGGAAGCAGAGAAACACTGATTGAACCAAACACTGATTTGAACATCTGAACACAATGGAGACACTTGATCAGGTCAAACATCTGTGGATCAAGAGGCTCAATATGACAAAATGTGCTAGAATAGTCTTGATGAGATAAAGATCAAACTAAGAGCAGAGTGGAATATAAACTGAAGAAATGACGTATGTCCACACATGTATTTTTGTGATCGTGTGACTATGTTCAGTTTTGTCTTCTCAGCTTCTCATTTCACACTCATGTTTTTTTTCCACTCCTGTGGTCAACATCTTTCTAGAAGTCATTAACAGTGTTTTCAGCAGAAACACCCACAGACATGATGAGGTTATTATATGTCAACTGTTAAAATACATTTTTAAGGGTTGAATGTGTATTCGGGTTTTCTCTGTAATGACCATCCTTATTTTATTTTTGCAATAAAAGGCATAGTAGTGTCCCATGTATTTTCTTGTTAAAAGTGTGCTAAATTAATAATTGCAAGTATAATAGAATTAGAAAATATATTTTATATTACATAATGAAATGGAGAGGATGTCATTAGAAAGTATTGATTCTGATGGCCAGTAGAATATTATATATTTGATCAGTTATGAAGCAGACGTGACCATGTGTGATGCTTTTATTAACCATCAAGACTAAAGATATGTCACATATAAGTCTTTTAAAAGTGCCCATATTTTTATAATTTAGGTTCTAGAAAGTTAATAACATTTAAACAGAATTAAAATGTCATGGCGACTCCTGCATTCACCACCTCATCCTCCTCTTCATCTCTGTGAAAGAAACACAAACATGTTCACTTCACACTTGTTTATAAGAACAGAAAGATTAAAATCACTTCTAATGTTTCTATTTTGATCTTTCATTGTGTGTGATAGATCACAGAAGCATAATTGATCACAAGTAATCTCAATTGATCATTTGGTTCTGTATCTGCACAAAATTCAGGTTTTGTTAATGTAATGCAGTCAGATTGTTTGATCTCTTGCTGAAATAGTTTCATGTGGTGACTCAGTGACTGATGCAGCTGGAGTCGGTGGGTTAGTTGCTCGTGGAGATTCATTGTGGTTTGTGGAGAGCAGAAAACCACTGGATCAAAACCGAACAACAGTTTTACAAGCTGAACACAATGGAGATACTGGATAAGGCCAAAGATCTGTAGATCATGGGTTCAACAAACATCAATGTGAAAATGTGCTAAAAGAGTTGTGATGAGAGATAAAGATCAAACTAGAACAAAGTGGAACACAAACTGAAGAAATGACGAATGTTCACACATTTATTTTCATGACCGAGCGACTGTGGTCAGTTGTTTTTCTTCTCAGCTTCTCATTTCACACTCATCGTTTTTTTTCTAATATCTTTTGTCAGTATCTTCCTAGAACTGATTAACAGCAGGCCTTTATTAGAATTCCCGTAGTCATGATGAGATTATGTTTGTCACCTATGTACAGTATGTTTTTTTAATGCAAATTCAGTAAATACCCCATTTAATTATTTTCATAGTAGTTTTTTAATGTCCTGGTAGTGTCTTTAGTATGTATTTTCTAAATAAAAGTGTCTGCTAAATGAATACATGTGACTGAATGCAGAATCCAGAAGCAATTGTACGAACAGCTGGATTGTTGCTGGATCTGCTGCAGCTGGAGAAGCCTTGAGACAAAATGTTTGGACAGATTGTGTATATTTTAAAGGCTTGCCCCCCCCTCCCCTCTTCTCTATTGCTTTAGTAACTGTTTTCTCAATGGCTGTAGTTGCCTTGACAACTTCAATGCTCATGAGGAAGAAAGGCAGTAAATTAACAGAGGTTCTGATTTTATTCATATTTTATTGTAGGTATAATATTGTAAAAATACAAACAAGTGGTACACATCAAGATGTTTGTTAATTAATCTACAAATGTTTGAAAAATCAAAACTGGCCAAATGTTAGCTCTTAAAGGCAATTTAAAAGAGAATTTGTTTTCCATATTTAGTCCCAAGTGGGAGCTAAACCAATATCATCTGCTTTTTTGTCGTTTTTTTCACTCCTGTGGTCAGCATCTTTCTAGAACTCATTACAGCTATTTACAATCATTTTTGCACTAATAACAAACCTTCATGTCTTTTTTGACTCTAGACTCAAAACTCAAAACAGACATTATTTGTAACACAGGCTGTCCAATGTTCAAAACTTTGCATATTGCGTTCATATCTTTAAAGAAGGATTGCATTTGCAGAAGCATTGGTTCAAAATACAAATTTATTCAGAAATATAGGAACATAACATTAGATCACCCACACAACCCAGATAGCAACATAATGCCGCCCACAACGGGCACATAGAGCGATGATCTGGTCCACATGTGCGTGGAAAGATGAACCAGATCATTCCACGCTTCATGTGGACCAGATCATTGTTCCAAGCTACATGTCAACCAGATCATCATTCCAAGCTACATGTGGACCAGATCATCGTTCCAAGCTACATGTGAACCAGATCATCATTCCAAGCTACATGTCAACCAGATCATCATTCCACGCTACATGTGAACCAGATCATATTTCCATGCTACATCATTCCACGCTTCATGTGAACCAGATCATTCCACGCTTCATGTGGACCAGATCATTGTTCCACGCTACATGTGGACCAGATCATCGTTCCACGCTACATGTGAACCAGATCATCATTCCACGCTACATGTGAACCAGATCATCATTCCAAGCTACATGTGGACCAGATCATCATTCCAAGCTACATGTGAACCAGATCATCATTCCAAGCTACATGTGGACCAGATCATCATTCCACGCTTCATGTGGACCAGATCATCATTCCAAGCTACATGTGGACCAGATCATCATTCCAAGCTACATGTGGACCAGATCATCATTCCACGCTTCATGTCAACCAGATCATCATTCCAAGCTACATGTGAACCAGATCATCATTCCAAGCTACATGTGGACCAGATCATCATTCCACGCTTCATGTGGACCAGATCATCATTCCAAGCTACATGTGAACCAGATCATCATTCCAAGCTACATGTGAACCAGATCATCATTCCACGCTACATGTGAACCAGATCATCATTCCAAGCTACATGTGAACCAGATCATCATTCCACGCTACATGTGGACCAGATCATCATTCCAAGCTACATGTGGACCAGATCATCATTCCAAGCTACATGTGGACCAGATCATCATTCCACGCTACATGTGGACCAGATCATCATTCCAAGCTACATGTGAACCAGATCATCATTCCAAGCTACATGTGGACCAGATCATCATTCCACGCTTCATGTGGACCAGATCATCATTCCACGCTACATGTGGACCAGATCATCGTTCCACGCTACATGTGGACCAGATCATCATTCCACGCTACATGTGGACCAGATCATCGTTCCACGCTACATGTGAACCAGATCATCATTCCACGCTACATGTGAACCAGATCATCATTCCAAGCTACATGTGAACCAGATCATCTTTCCACGCTACATGTGGACCAGATCATCATTCCACGCTACATGTGAACCAGATCATCATTCCAAGCTACATGTGGACCAGATCATCATTCCACGCTTCATGTGGACCAGATCATCATTCCACGCTTCATGTGGACCAGATCATCATTCCACGCTACATGTGGACCAGATCATCATTCCACGCTACATGTGGACCAGATCATCATTACACATGTGCCAGATGTAGGCAGATCATCATTACACATGTGCCAGATGTGGGCCGGATCTGGGCCGCCAATATGCTGCTATCTGTGAAGATACCCATAGTATCACTGTGTAGTGTTTATTAGTGGCAGATTTCATTATTGTTCTACACATTTGTATATCATTGTAATAGACTAGAGATAAAAGTACAGACACTAGAATCATTAAACAAAATGATTAATGAAATAATCAACACAACAGTTTTTTCAAATAAAAAATTAAATAAGAAAAAACTAGATAAGAAAAAAAAGATAAGAAGAAACCACAGTAGGCCTACAGTAAAATGTCTGCTGGAGTGTTCTTCACTGCACTTTATGTTATTATCAACACTGTTTTGTGGATTTGGCCACAGGTTCTCATCCACATCATGTGCTTTGTTACAATTTGTATTGTTAAAAGCGCTAAATAAATAAAGGTGACTTGACTTGACATCATAATGGATGTTTTCATTATTTAAATATCTTGGGAAAAAATTCTTCCTGCGTTGTGTTTCGTTTCCCAAAAGCATCGTTAGCTAACTATGGTCGTTAGTTCCATTGAACTCTATTGGTAACGATGGAACTTGTGACCATAGTTGTTTGTGGGAAACACACCCCTGCATGGCACATACAGGCTTGACATTGGTCTCCCCATGTGACGTCATTGCAGGCATCATCTATGGCCTGGAGAAGAGGGACTTGTTTGTGAGGAGTCTATTGAAAACCTTCCACCTCCAAGTGGAGAAACACTCTTCAGTCGGGTTACAGTAAGAAAAGAGGAGTATGGGGGGTGAATACAAGGTGATAAACTGATGGCCCTGAAACCGTGATTGCTCTCAGTGCCATTGATAGTAATTCTGGGCCCATTGCACTGATTTTGCTATGGGGTCCCCTTAAAATCACATTCAGTGGGGGGTGAACATCGTTCTGGGTCCCTCTCACCCGCTGGGCTCTCAAACTCTCCTCTATCTCTTGGCCTGCCTCATCCCAAAATATGAATGGTCTTCATCAGCTTCCAGCTCTATCACCCTCTAAAAAGACATTTACTGTAGGAAAAACAAATACTGATTACAATCATATATAATTTTGGGGATTTTTATTCTCTCATCTTGAAACTGATCATACCTGAACATACTCAGTCCTCAGTTGCTTCACTTACGTAATATTGTTCATAATGTCCATAAAACTATGCTTCTAGAGTAATGCAACCATTACATAGCATTTTGAGCAGTTGTATCAATTGATAGTTAGATCATTATAATGAAATGAATAAACACTCAATTCAGATGTAATGTGTGAGCTGCATTTTGAAATAGTAATATTTTGATGTTAAGTTGTGTTATTTTGAACCTGTGATTTTAGTTCAACAAAAGATATTTGGCTCATGTGTACTGTATCCATGCTTTTGGAAAAAGTGTTGTGTTTTGACATGAAGTTCCTGTTATTAGTTCAAAAATGATAGTAAACAACTGGAACAGTGTTTTCAGCAGAAACACCCACAGACATGATGAGGTTAACTTTGTCACCTACGAAGGACAATGGAGATGCTTGCTTAGACCAAACATCTGAAGAGCGTGGGTTAAACAGACACAAGTGTGAAAATGTGCTAAAATATTCATGATGAGAGATAAAGATAACACTAGAGGAGTGTGCAATGTAAACTGAAGAACTGACTGATGTTCACACATTTATTTTCGAGACCGAGCTACTGTGGTCACTGTGGGTTTTTTTCTTCTCACCTTCTAATTTTACTCTCACATACACGCTTTTTTTTCACTCCAGTGCTCAACATCTTCCTAGAACTGATTAACAGTGTGTTTCAGCAGAAACACCCGCAGCGACGATGAGACCAACGTTTGTCACCTTTTAAAAGATATGCTAAACGCAGCGATTTATTATTTTATCTTACAGTTTTTAATGCTGGTAGTGTCTCTAGTATTTATTTTCTAGGTAAAAGTGTCTGCTTAATGAATACATGTAACTAAATGCAGAATCCAGGAGCAATATGAAGTCATTTTGTTTTGTATCATAAAAAGTTTAAAGTGGGATATTGTATGTCATCTTAGTTTTATTGGATGCTCAATTGAAAGCTACTTAAAGACACCATATTTTGAAACATTTGTAACACTTTTTAAACATGATGTTTCAATAGTTTTATATTAGATTTCAGTATTTATGAAGCAAGAGAATGATGGTAAAAATGTATATGTTGTTGTGATGTTTGCTAGTCTTTATTTCAGAAGTCAAGAAATAGGCCTTAATAACATTTTTAAAGAATGTATAAAATCATGTTTATTTAGTATTGTACAGAAAGAGTTTGAAGTAAAATATATATGAAATATATAATTTGTAAAGTAAAAACTAAAAATCACTATATAATATAAACAGTGAGAGAGGAGCTGTTATGAGATAACACATTAATCCATTAGGTGGCGCTCCAGCAGAGTCACTGTATCAGCAGAGACAAACACAGACCAATACTGAAAATGATACAAATATGAACAAAAACACAAATCAAATGACATAAAATAAAATGAATTAATATTGCATTATTATTTGGGTTAATCTTATGTTTGACATTTTCCCCTTGATTTAATACCACATTAACATTAAAAACATGATAAATCCTTCACAGAACCTTTAAATGATACATAACACAAATAAAAGTACATTTTGAGCAACAGTATGAGAAGCATTACTTTACTAACATCGTACACATACAGTTAAACAGTGCATTTTATGAATGAACATTAGAGCAACCTCAAAGGATAACTTAAGAAGGAGCTTTAAATCCTGGATCCCATTTGCTTAGTTCTAATGAATTTTATTTGAAGTAAAATGTTATTTCATAAACAGCCTAATGAAATATCAATATCAGTGTCTTACATGAATTGAGTTAAATTACAAATCATATGGTTGTTAATAATATAGAACATTTTATCTAGTCAAGTGTACATTTCTATGTGAGAAAGAACACAACATGGGCTACTTTGTTAACATAAATTATTTAACTGCATTTACAGTATATTCAAAATAATATATAATATTAGTTATTTTCAATCATGTCCTATTTTAATAATAAAATGTATTTGCAGCAGTTTAAGGCCTTAACCCCATTCCATAGAGAATCATAGATCACATAGGTTTATTTTGTCCAAAGCAATATTTTAAACCCAGAAAAAAATCTAAATTTGGGACAACTCCCCTGCAAATTTAGATTGAACCCAAATCAAAGACCCTTGAGCAAGTTAAAGAAGGTTTCAGAGTTACTATAAAGTTCCAGGTGTGAGTTTGATCAGGGTTGAGCTAACCTCTGCAGAATAGTGGCCTCCAGTGGCCTGTAGCACGGAGCCGGTTTGGGTTCTTACCCAGGTAAAGTTTGTTTAGTTTGGCTCAATAAGTTGGGTTGGTTGAGCGGGTTTCATCGCCATAACTTATGCTACACGGTTACCCTGCAAGGTTTATTCTGGGTTACAGATCACAAACCCAAACTGGACCAATCAGCTGTGAGCAAAGTGACAAATATCTGATACAATGAAGCTCCAAATTAAAAGCAATTTACAGCCAAAGACAAAATTTTTTTGCAGCTTACTTATTTATTTTATATTAATTGCAATTGTTTATAATTCATATAATACAAACTAAAACACATCTCTTCCATCTTTATTTGACCCTCTAACTCTAGCACTCTCCATTATAATTCTATTTTATCTATTGTTATTATTAAACACACACACTTGACCCTTTATCAATTGCATATTTATTCTCTAACTGCTTGCTTTTCTTGAAAAACTAACACTAGCTTTCTTTTTTTTATTCTATCAACTGGTTTCTTTTAAAAAACAATAACTAGGAATCTTTTTTCTATATTCTATCTACTCTAAAAATGTTTTACGTGTACAGTGTTAAGTTAACTGGGACTTGTCATTGCACTTGCATGTCATTGCTCTTTTGTTGGTTTTGATTGCTTCTATTGTCCTCATTTATGTCACTTTGGATAAAAGCATCTGCTAAATGACTAAATGTAATGTAATACAATATATTCATATAATTATTACTTGGGGTAGCAATTAATTTTAAGCTTCGTATTTAAATTAAATATATATACACATTGATGTAGATAAGTTTTAATATGTCCAACTTTTAAAATTATTAAACTTATATGTTTTCCTTTTGAGCTCTTTGTGAAACTATATACTGTATATATAAATAATTAAATGTATTTGAATCCTTTGCTTAGTCATATTTTATTTCTGCTACCAAACATTTGCTGCAGCAGAAGTGTTTATTCCTGCCTTGTAAATGCATTTAAATGTATTACATTTTTAATAATGTCCTCTTAATCTTGAGCAGAAAAGTGAGTTGCCGACTCGTGAGAAGTGAATTGATTCTTTACTGACGCTCACGTTCCTGTGATTGGCTGTTTGCTGCACGCGACACGTTCAGGTGCACGCGCTCCAGAGTTAATCACAAACTCTGCTTCAAACTCTTGGGAGAGAAGGTTTATATCGAGTCCGTTGATCCCAAGTACTCCAGAGTGCAGTCTGGACGACGTGTCGCCCACCCACCCCCAATTCCATTGGTTTATACGGAAATCTTATTGGTGTAGACCTGAGCATGTGCATTTCCTTTTGTGTACGATTTTGTCAAATTGATTTGGCCATATTACAGAAATATTATGTGCTAACTCTGAATTATACGCATATCTTAATTACAATCTGTTTAGTAACAATGGTAATTTCAGTCAGATGAAGTCATTGTTTACAAATAAACTCTTGATGACATCACCTCCGGGTTTCTTCATTCATATTTCATTGAGGATCGGCAGGCCGCGAATCAGCACTAAATTGGGATTTTATACGCAAATAATGATAATTTGCTGTATTTTAGAAAGGGACAAACACGAACATAAGTGGATGATTTTGCATTTTAAAGCACAACCGTTTTTGTTGTTGTTTAAAGAGATGAGTTAAGTTTCTCAATGTGTCACAAACTTGTAGGTTATAAAGTGCAAATAAATGTTTTCATGAGAAGCTCCATGTTTCCTTGTTTATATCTTAATAAAATATTTGAGCATATATTGACACATACAGTTTTTAAAGGCTTCTATCTTATAGTAAATAAGTGTCCGTGACATCAAATATTAAACATCTATGTGGATTTATGTATCCACCTCCTCATTGTGTGTGCGTTTAATCTGTGTACGGGATGAATTTAGATTTAGTTATTAACACTCGATCAATGTCGAATATTAAAATCACTCGGAGCTGTAAATCTGAGCAACAGGTACGTGAGCACTTTTAATAAAAGACCCTCTCTGTGATTAATATTTGTGTATTTATTAAAGACTATAATACAAATCTAAAATCAGTAGGCCTAATATAGTACAGTGATTCCTGGTTCTTTTTAAAGGATTGAGCCACAAAACCAGTAATTTAATTTGTGCATATGGCCTATATATAGAGTATACAGTAAATACAAATTTGCAGAGAAAATACATGAATATGTATTGCTTAGGCAAGGCAAGGCAAGGCAAGTTTATTTATATAGCACATTTCATACACAGTGGTAATTCAAAGTGCTTTACATAAAAGAAAGTGAAATAATCATTCACAGCAATAAAAACAAGGAGTTAAAAATAATAAAACAAGGAATTTTAAAATGATATAGAAATTGATTTAAAATGAAATTTAAAACAGTTAAATAGAAAATGATTATACATAAAATAATGCAGTCAGTTCGGACGTAGCACAGCGCTCATTCAACAAATGCACAGCTAAATAGATGAGTTTTGAATCTGGATTTAAATGTGGCTAATGTTTTAGCACATCTGATCTCTTCTGGAAGCTGGTTCCAGCTGGGCGGCATAATAGCTAAAAGCGGACTCCCTTGTTTTGTGTGAACCCTTGGTATTTCTAACTGACTCGATCCTAATGATCTGAGTGGTCTGTTAGGTTTATATTCAGTGAGCTTAAATAAACAGTAAAGCACATTAATAATAATAATATTCGCTGTAGGTCAGATTTAATAACAGCTGTTTTAGTAAACAAAAACATTTAAAATAAGCCTATATGCAAAAAAATATCCCATTATCCACACGCTGATGGGCTATTTATTATTGTCTTATTTGTCACCGCAGTTGTTCTTTAAAGTAAAAATATTTATGGTTTATCCCATGTCTGCAACAACCTCCTGTTGAGATTAAGGAGGACCTCTATTTATGTTCATCAAATTAATAATTTGTTCAGACTTAATTCATGAGTATATCATATTACACAGACTCTGTTCTGCTCATATTACACAGCTCTGTTCTCAAGCACTCGGAGATGTGCCACCAAGCGTTGATAGGAACTTAATCTAACTAGTTTGTCATAAGTTTAAAAACAAACATTTGCTAATTGATTCTAAATAAAATCGCTATTGTTAGCACTTAATATTTCTGTAGTACAGCAAAACAGCATAGATCACTCATAAAAACGTTTATAAAAGAATGCTTATGCGCAAACGCCTACACCAATAAGCTCTGCTTTATTATAATATAAACCAATGAAATTGGGGGTGGGCGGAGCGACACGTGTCGCCCCACCTTAATGTGTCGCCCCGCCCCATCGTCCAGACTGCAGTCTGGAGCTACTCGTTGATCCTGACCTAAACCAGTTTGGCTTTATCAGGTTTTGTCAACTCAAAACTTACTCTGTAACTCTGAGTTTGTTCATCTCGCTTCGTGCTACAGGCCACATGACTGAATCTGAGGAGCCATGATTTAATATATATTTTTATTATTATTATTTTAAAGAGTGCTATGATTTAGTAAGATTTGTGCATATATTCGTATTCACATATTCCATGGGATTCCATCTCCTGTCCTATATTTGAGGTGCAGAAAGCTAGTAACCCAAAAACACAATCAGATTTTGACCAGGAGTTGATCAATGTCGTACGACTCCATACACCACATTGTCCTGCTGTTTAACTGCCTGAAAGAAAACACAAATTCATGTTAACAAACATATTCATCAACATCTTTATTTAAACTCTATCTATCATCCTCTTCATTCTGCCACAAACACTTCAGCATGTGTCTATATTTCTTTGTTGTAAAAAAGTGTATTCATTTTTTTGTTGTATATTTGTTTATATACAGAGACTAGTTTTCATCCACTTTTACATGTACACTAAAAAATTGCTGTAAAAATAGCCACATTTTAATAAATTAACAAAGGTGCATTGGTGAGTTTGAAGTATGGTATTTGACAAAACAGAACAAATGGAAAGAGAAAGCGCGACCTATGGCTATTATTAGATACAGACAGAAAGAAAAAACGAAGTCATTATGAACATTAACAATAATTTGGGACAAATATAATGTGTATTTTATGGTAAACTATGAAGGTGGCACTCTGTGGTGCAGCAGGATTTTAAACATGTGTCCTGAATCGCCACGGACAGTCTTTAACTTTAAATTAATGTTGTTCAACTGAATGTAAATCAAACTGGTAGCTAAAATAGCCACATAATAAAAACAACACTGAAATAAGTGTGTGGTTTATCTGTCAATCAAATGTTCAAATGTGCATGAAAGTTCATTTACTACAGCAACAGCAGAGTTTACGTTCAGAATCATCCTGGGTCCATTTCAATTAATAATAAAATAAAGGATAAAGACACGTTGTTGGTTCACAAAATCAAAATTGTGTAATTGTCTGTTAAACATATTAACAACAACAACAACAACTCTAAATTTATAATAAGCTATAAATAAAGACTTTTTAAATAAATAAAATAAATAAAGACAGGTGACATGTTATGTCCCCACCAATGTCAAAAGCAAAATGACGCCCTTGCCATTCACGTTGAAATAGTAATATCATGTATACAACAATGCATTCTGGGTAATATTTGTTGTTCATCCTCCGGAGGTCGCATTTGTTAGCTGCATACGTTATAAAGAAGATCTTATTTTAGGATAGTAATACATTTGACCATTATTCTTAGTTAGTGTAAATTGTTGTAATATGCTTTTGACTCGTGAATGTAATTCTCCGTTAACTGAAATAAACCAGGATTGGTGACGTATGCAGTCTGTAAATGTGACCTACGGAGGATTCAGCCTTCCGTTTGAGAAACGGCCTTTGTGACTTTACAGCGTTCAAAGTCGACACTCAGAGACTGAGTCTGAAATCGCACCCTACACCCATATAGTCCACTAGACCGAGAGATTGAAAACAAATGAGTGAATTCAGACACTGATGAACACCTGCTGTTAACGAGCAGATTCACTGAAGGATAGAACAAGAAACAAAACTACTGACATACAGTCACAGCCTTAGATGAAATCAACTGAAATAAAACTCATTAAACCTCTGAAGATCTCAGCAGCGGAGGATTAAACAACTCCACAAACAGCATCACCAGCTTCACTTATTACTAACCACACTGACTTTATTTCTGTCATACAAAATGTCTTAATGAGAATTAAGAGAAGTTATTTTCAGATTGTATTTTATTTCATTTGAAGGGCTATCATTTTGGTGATCAGTGTTTGCTTTAGTTGTGCTCTTCACCCTTGACTTTATGATATAGTTTTGTTTATAGAGCACATTATCATAGCAAAGAAACCAGGAGAAGATGTGTTCAGGTGTTATTAGCTGCTTGATCCTGACACAATAATCATTGTGTGGCTTGATCCTCTTCAGATTGTTGGCTATAAAAGCACTTTGTTTCTACAGATTGTGTTTTTGACCATGCGCACAATTTTATAAAAACGCTGCGACAGGAAACTTTTCTTTATGGCACACATAGACATGAAGAATCTGCATATGAATCTCAACAATGGTGATAATCAACCAAATTTTTTAGATAAACAGATCTGTGAACATCACAAAACAAGCTACTATGAAGTCACAACAAAAATAGCAAATATTAAAGCAACTGGTATGATTAAACAATACAGGTGCAGAATTTTTTGTGTTGCAATGCATTCTGGGAGCCATGGATGGGTTTTTATAGGTGCATCCAGAATGCACTGCAACATGAAGCTTCTTGATCATCGTTGAGATTCATATGATGATTGTTGATGAATGTTTGTGTCACACTCATACACATTCAAAATGTATTGTGCAAGTTGTTTTATAATCCTTTAACTTATCTGATTATCAAATGTGTTTTACTAGCACAGAATAGAAACCAGATATTATAAATGCAAGGGTGAAGATCTTAACTAAAGCAAACACTGATCACATCATGGTAAATTTCAAATTAAATTCAATAAAATATGAAAACAAACTGGTTAGAAATGAGTGAAGCTGGTGATGCTGTTTGTGGAGTTGATTAATCCTCTTCTGCTGAGATCTTCAGAGATTTAATGTTTTAATTCAGTAGTTTTCATCTAAGGCTGTGATTAAGTCAGTTGTAGTTGTGTTTCTGTTTGTCTTTCTCTTTTTTCTGTTTCTCTTTTCTTCAGCAATTCTGCTTGTTAACAGGTGTTCATCATTAATGCTCAATACTCATTTAATTAGTTCTTTAATTATCTCATTAACTTCACTGATACGGTGTTACTTCTACACTCTGTAGTGTGGACACATATGTTCTCTTTAAAACTGAGGATTTTTCTGTGGGGTAAAGGGGTTAAATCTGTGAGATATAAAAATAAAAGTCAAATTCTGTGTTTTGTGGGTCACCATTGTGCTGGAGAGTATAGCCTGTGTTTAGGTCAAGGACGGACAGATAAACACAGATGACATGCTGCATATTGCTTGATTTAATTGTAGTTTCTGTGTAGTAAGTGAAGTAGTTCAAATCCATATATTAGTTTCAGTCACACGCTTGTGTGCTGCTGTTATCTGCAAAATAACTGAGTTGAATGATTATTGAAAGGTTTTGAAAGGTTTTGATTAGTAATAAGTTTGCAGTATATAATTTACTAATATATAAGTATAATCCCAAAATCAAATAGAATAGTGTGTATCATAATAATAATCAATATTTCATAAATATAAATTATGAAATTATGAAATTAATACAAATTATAATATAATATAATATTATAATAATAAATACATACATTTTATTTTCTTCCATTGTAAGTGGCTTTGGCTAAAAGTGTCTGCTAAATGACTAAATATCAATGTAAATGTAAATGTAAATTGTATAGAGTGAATAAAAAAGCATGATTATTAAAAAATAAGTGGAATATCTGTCACTGGAGCATAAGAAGATTGTGAGAAATAGAATGAGACCGTATGAACTGTACGGTGCTCGAGAGGGTCTTGGTTCACTTAGTTTTGTCATGTTGCCACACGACACTAACTCGTGGAACTTGATATTATGTGGAGGGCACAAGATATTAATTTGTGGGAACGTCATATTAACTCGAGGGAACTTGATATTATGTGGAGGGCACAAGATATTAATTTGTGCGAACGTCATATTAACTCGAGGGAACTTGATATTATGTCGTGGTCACAAGATATTAATTTGTGGGAACGTCATATTAACTCGTGGGATCTTGATATTATGTGGAGGGCACAAGATATTAATTTGTGGGAACGTCATATTAACTCGTGGGAACTTGATATTATGTGGAGGGCACAAGATATTAATTTGTGCGAACGTCATATTAACTCGTGGGATCTTGATATTATGTGGTGGGCACAAGATGATATGCTGAAGGAATTACATATTTTTCTTGTGGCCACGGGTTTAATGTGTAAACAAACCTACACGACCATAGCAACCCGGGATTATCAAAGATTCATTCATATTTTATTTTGAATTAAGAAATAATTCTAGAATTATTACATGATTAAATTATTATTTCAACCATAGGCTACCGGACTGTAGGCCATTGCACGGGATGAAACCAGCATTATAATTAAGTTTATCACAAATAGGCTAAATGTTACATAAAGTACATAAAATAAAATAGACCTACATGAAAACATTTTTATCAATCCCTCAGTCTTGCTAGCTGTGTGTCCATTAACTGATCGTCTTCTTCTGCAATAGCCTATTGTATATTATTAGGTATTGTTGTTATTAGCCTATTATTATATTTTATATTAGTTTTTTTCCTTCATTTCAATCTCTTCACGTAACGTTCTGATCAGTTTTGTAAATAAGCCTACTGTAAATGCTCAACATAAAGCTTTGATTATGCTGGAATGTATAGCCTATTGGAAATGCAGTTTAAAGGTTGAATTTAACATATATTTCCTTAATAATTATTAATATTATAGCCTACTGCCTAGTGTTTCGTTGAGGAATGAATCATTCACATAGTTTAATTTGTAAATGAAAACACAACACGCTCATTTATCATCACGCACTGCCATAAATAGCCTACAATCATAAAGTATTGGCATAATTGTCAGGCGTTTACAGTATTTGCTAAATATATGGTAGCAAATAGCATAATTATACGGAACATTAATTAGGTAAAGCAATACACAAATTGAAAGGGGAAACAATAAAATATTATATTTATATGAATTAAATATAAAAAATATAGCCCTAACAAGTTAATATTACATAATAATAATATACAAATATTAAATTCATTTTTTTGTGTTAATAAAATGTTTTATCCATCTCTGATAATCCCGGGTTGCTATGGTCACATAGGTTTGTTTACGCATTAAACTCGTAATAATGGATGTCATCCACTCAACATAACATCTCGACATAATATCACGTTCCCACGAGTTAATATGTCGTGGATCTGATACTAATTAGACACCAATAAAATAGTTATGAATTACCATGAGATTGTGTTGCAAAAAATGTCTGTCTCTCTAAATAAATTCATTATTTTTTAAATTGCTTATAGTATAGCCTTTTCACATTTTGGGGGATACAACATGTATCTCTGATATACAGTATGTGGCCCTGGACCACTAAACTAGTCATAAGGATCAGTTTTTTAATTCAGATTTATGAAACAACTGGCTGAGATACAACTTATTAAACCAATATTTTGTTATATTATATTAATATTAACTTCAAGCCTATTGTAGATTATTTTCATTCAGCATTTAATTTATCACAACTAAATAACCATGCATAACAATATATTTTTATTATTATTATTTTAAAGAAACAAATTAAAAGATATTAATATTAGTTATTGCCTAGTGTTATGAGGTTCATTCCTTTATTTGTATCAAAAGGCTAATACATAAATAGCCTACAATCATAAAATTAATAATTGTATTTTGAAAAATATAAATATTGTTTTGTAATTATACTGTCATTAAAATATGTTAATATAAAATATTATGTTAAACAATAACAAAATCATTATTAATTATTTAATATTTAAATAGTAACAACAAATGATATTTTATGTATAAAAATATCAGATGTTTATAATCTTGCTAATGGTCACAATAATATATGTTTACATCTGAATATCCATAATGTCAATTAATGGAAAAGTCAGATAACAGATTAATTATCATGTTAATTACTGTACAAATAAAATCAAAATTTTATGCTGTTAATATCATATTAAAATACATAATATCACGTTGTCTCAAATTTATAATACGCATAAATAAAACTTTTTAAATAATAAAATAAATAATCATTCATGACCTGGTTATGTTGCACCAATGTCAGCAAAATTATCTTCACTAAATAATCAGTATAAAAATGATTTCATTTTTGGGATAGCAACATGATCTCCATATAGGCCCTGGACCACTAAACTAGTCATAAGGGTCATTTTTAAATTCAGATTTATGAAACAACTGGCTGAGATACAATACTATTTGAAAAGACGCTGAGCTTCAGAAAAGTCTTGGAGGCATTTTAAAAAGTGCTCAGGACTTTTGAAAACTGATTTACTTCATAGGATTATAATGTGAAACAGATGCTGGCAGCTTCAAAAGAGACACCAAGTGTGAACATAGCCTAAGGCTGCTTTTGTGCTCCAGGGTCACATATATAGGGTACAACGGGGCTAAAGGCCCACCTTAAGAAGAATTGTGCTATTCACTGTGCATAAAATTTATCATTGAGAACAAATATATACGTGTATTGAACATTAATGGTGCCACAGATTTTGTGTGAAAGTTTTAAGTTGTTTCTTTTGTTTAAAAATCTAGTAAATATATGAGGTGGCAAAAAGGGCCTTTTACCCTGCACACGGTCTTGATACAAATACTTCAGCTAAAATAATTGAAATAATACAAGTTAATACTTGTTTTAAGCTTATTCTGAAAAATAAAATAATTATTTTTTGGTCAATAAATATACTGTCATTAAAATATGTTAATATAAAATATATATTCAGATCTTACCGATTTATGTCTTTTTGTAGGTCGGATCAGCATAAAGTGATCTTCATATCACGGGTCTGAACTGTTTCATAATAACAGAAACAAAACACACACACACACACACAATGTTTGAGGGCTGTTTCACACACACACACACACACACACACACATATAAACACACATAGCTGACACTTGCCTTCCTGGTCAGTTTTCCTGTGTTTCCTGCAGATGCAGAAGATCCCAATTCATCACAACAGAGATCCAATAGCAAAAGAAGAAGAAATCAGCACTATCATAGAATCAGAGACATCTGGAAGATGTGAAGGAGAGTGTCATTAGTGCAAATTAATGTAGATAAACACAAAACATCATTACATGTGTACCTGCACATGTCTTGCAGAGTTGGAGTGTTGAGATGTGTGGTCTGGTTGCTGGAGTTGTTGATCACACAGCTGTAGGAATCATCCAGACACTCACCGATCTCCAGGCGTGAGAGAGACTGATGCTGAGATCAAACTGCTGGATAATAAACTTGTGTCCATGTACCAGACACTCACATCTCACATTCACCGCTGAACACAACAATGAACAACTCTGCTCTGAGGATGATGAATTTTGTGAAGAGCGGCTGATCACAGGAACAGAGAGACGAGCTAGAAAAAGAGAATACAATTTTTATTTGATGTGTTGAGTTCAACACACACACACACACACACACACACACACACACACACACACACACACACACACACACACACACACACACACACACACACACACACACACACACACACACACACACACAGACACAGAGAGGTTGCCACTGTCTGTGATCTAAACCTCTCTCAACCTTTATTACAGACTGGTGTTTAAAATACAATTAAGTATCAATTTTCAAACAAAATTGATTACAATAAAATATAGCAAAAAAAGTAGAAAATCACACTAAATATTTAGTTTTAGATGTGGTGGAAATGGTCATGACTAGGCATACGATATTTCAAGTATACCGTTTAGAAAAGTCACCGTTTCAAAACCACAAACATTTTATTATACCGCTCCTGTGGTATGCACAGTTTTTCCATGTAAAAAGATGGAAAGTGCAGGACTCAGATGTGTGCAGTGAAGAGCGTAACAGACCCTCCTCCTCCTCCTCCGGTTGGTGTGAATCTGCAGCAGTCAGTCAGTGAGAGTCACCTGTGTTTATGAAGATGGAAGAGAGGAAATCACTGGAACTTTTCCATCAAGAAACACCAAGCCAGCCGTATGGGAATTTTTCCGGTAATGTAGACTAATCATGTTCCATAAACAACAGATGACGTTTTAGCACCGATCGCTAAATAAATACTTCCAGATTGTGCATAAACTATTTGTAATCCTTATTTTTCCCTCTTTCACCCCTCTATCAAGACAGAGACTCACCCACCTGCCGTTTGTTTCAGTGATTAAATAAATACAATTTGGTTTGCTACCGAGGCAGATAACACGCTTAATTAACTAGCTAACGTCAACTAGTTTCCTCCCTCACGTTACTTCACAGAACGGAGAATAGCTGACTGAAGTGCTTCGTTTCTGGGATTTAGTACAATAATTACATTTAGCTGGTATCACGTAAATACATTTTAGCCTCCTGCTGCAGTGTTTACATCTGTTCAAATCATGATTTAAAACAACACTTTCCACTGTTAGTGTGTTGTATGGAGAGAGACGTGTGTGTGTGTGTGTGTGTGTGTGTAATTATGTAAATCACCGCTCAAGCTGAAAGATGAATGTGTATAAAGTGAGCATGTCTCAATAAACCTTGTTGAGCTGCAGGTTTAATGACTGCTTTTGAAATGATTTTTACAGAAATAGTTTTTATTATGTTTTTGATTATTGAGGTGCAGGTTTAAGCTCACTTTAAGTGACTGCATTGTTTTTTCATTTATAAGGATTTTTTTTTTTTTTTACAGAAAATGTATTTGTTTTCTGATTATTGTTTTAGGTTCACTTTAAGTGACTGCACTTAATTTAATTAATAATAACGCAATTATTTATTTTAATTATTTATCTTGACATGTTTACGGTTCCAAAATGTTCTATATGTTTCTTAAAAATAAAATATATTGTGTTCAGTGGGAAAAAGTTTTGTTTTCTACCCAGACATTTAAAAATAACATATTTTAGACCTGTAATGGCAATACCGTGATATTTTTATCTAATCAAAACTCAGAGTGAATTCTCTGAATTGATGCCTAGTCATGACTTTCAGAAAACTGAAACCAAAATGACAAATTTCTCATGATGTATAGTGTAATTTTATAGATATTTTTACAACAAGCAAATACAACTAGTACATATTAGTTGTTAATATATTTTGTTGTCAGAGATTGTCTGTTGAAGTAAATGACTGTGAAAAGTGTTTGACCTCACCATAGACGGTAAGATTGAATGTGTTGAGATGCGTCTGTGTAAAGATGATCTTCACTTCATAAAGTCCAGAGTCTGTGGTTCTGGTGTCTGTGATGGTCAGAGATCCAGTCTGATGATCCAGCTTCAGTCTGTCTCTGAATCTCCCATCAAGAACATCATCATTAACTGTTCTCAGTCCGTTCTCTCTGTTGAGTAGAGCTATGAGAATGTTGTGTCCAAATCTCCACAGTATCTGATCATCTGTCTTAACTGTGTTAACATCAATTTCTGAGAGTGACTGATTCTCCTCCGTCACTGACTTCACCACCAGCAAACACACCTGATCACAAACACAACATTTAGCCGGAATATCAACATCCACCACATTCAGGTATTTAACTGTTTTGGAAATTGTGTTAAAAACAAGTCATCACTACACTAAATTCAATGTATTACTCTGAAAGGGACAGTGTATGTGACATGTTTATTCTGATAAAACTTAATAAAATTATAGGCAAGTAAAAATATTAGAGGCCACATAAATGATTGAAATAATACAGAGCAGAATTATGTGCAGTTCAGATAATATAAGCGAAGTTTTTAAAACATACTGACCAACAGATTACATGAGAACAAGAAGAAAATAAACATAATTAAATTATTTTTATGTTGCAGCTCTCTAAGCAGTTTCACAGTAGAAATATTATAATAATCAGTCTTGGCGCCTGGAAAAAGTCAGTTGTCACTGGTCTGTAGGAATTAGAGAAGTGGTTTACTGAATGTGAATGAACTGGTCCAGTAGCTCTCCCACACAGCCAGACACATTTGACTGATTATTTAAGATTAAAACAATGAATACTTATATCCTCCTTATGTCTTATATCCTCCTGGTATTTTATAATTTCAGATCATTATCTTCATAAAAGCTGAATTAGTATATTGTGTAATTTCTTTGAATCCTGATTGATAATACAGTGTCTGAAATGAACGGCCAAAACTGACCCCACATTGGGAAAAGTTACTGGGCTCAAAACTCCCAACTTTGAGAGTGATTTCTGAATTGATATGATATGATGAAACAATTTATCAGAATTGCAAATTTGGTGGATGATTGATAGCACAATTGTAAATGTGTGAAATGATTTCAATTTCATAGTTGATTATACAATAAAGTGAATGGAGCAGATTATCACTCAATCGAAAAACAATGAGTAATTCCTTTAACAGTAGCAGATAAAAGTTGAAATGCTTTTATTTGGACACAAATTCTCATAGCTCTAATCTCAACAGAGAGAATGGAAAGATAAAAGTTTTTTAATGATGCTCTTGGTGGGAGATTCAGAGACAGACTGAAGCTGGATCATCAGACTGGATCTCTGACCATCACAGACACCAGAACCACAGACTCTGGACTTTATGAAGTGAAGATCATCAGCAGCACACAGACGCATCTCAACACATTCAATCTTACCGTCTATGGTGAGTAGAATGCATATATACAGTAAAAACAGTAATATTGTGAAATATTATTACAATTTACACACTGTTGTATATTAAAATATATTTTAAAGTGTAACTTGTTGAACCCAATTGTTTTCAATATTATACACAACCGTTCAAATATTTAGGGGTCAGGATTTTTTTTGGAAATAAAATATTACTTGTATTCATCAAGGCTGTGTCAAATTGGTCAACAAGTGACAATACAAATATTTATAATATTACAAAGCTTTATGGCTTAGATAAATTATGTTTTATTTAACAAAGAATCCTGAAAAAAAATGTACACACTGAAAAAAAGTTTTCATTCATCCAATTAAAAAACATAGGTTCACATCTATATTTTCTAACTTGAGCCAATGAAAAATAAATAACTTTTTAATATACCATTATTTTTTATATTTCATATATTTCTGTCTATAAAAACTATTTCATAAAACCTGGCACAAAGTATTTTTTTGTTGTTGAAAAAGTCAATTTAAATTCTAGTTTTGATCTAAACAAAATGATATAGATTTAATCAAAACAAAAATGTGCATTTAAGAAATAATATAACAAATTATTTATAATTACTACAACCGCCTTAGTCACAGCCTTAGATGAATTCAGCTGAAGATAAAATACATTAAATATCTGAAGATCTCAGCAAATAAGGATTAAACAACTCCACAAACATCATCACTTGTAACTTACCAGATTTACTTTATTTCTGCCATATGTCTAAAAAGGTTATTATTGAGAACGGAGGTTTAGATATTGAATGTTTTGTTAGTAGTCAGCATTAATGTGATAAGTGTTTAGTTTAGTTAGGTTCTTGACCCTTAACTTTATAATTCTGTTTCTTTGGCTGTGGTAACTCCCCAGACAGTAACAAGTGTCAGTCCAGATCTTGTCTACATCTGGCCTGCATGGGTTTTCCTGGCCATAGCTTGTTTTGTGATATTTAAAGATCTGTTTATCTGAGTATTTTGTTGATAGTCACCGTTGTTGAGATTCATATGCCGATTATTCTTGTCTAGATGTGCTGTAAGTGTTTTTTTTTGGTGCACAAATAAATTTGATCACATGGTCAAAAACACTATCTGTAGAAGCAGTGAGCTACTATAGTCAACAATGCAACAATCAGTGAATCAAGCCACTGCATGTACACAACCAACATTACTTGATAACATTTTCCCTAGTTTTTTGCGATTACAATGTGCTTTCTAAATGTAGAATTGCAATAGCATGAGAAAAAAAACAATGTTATAAATGACAAACACTATACACCAAAATGGTATCCTTCAAATTCACTATAACTATGAAAATAAACCTGGTAATTCTCAGTAAGACATTTTGTACAACAAAAAATCTAACAGGTGCGTTTCCCAAAATTATCATTAGCCAACTATGGTAGCAAATTCGGTTGAACTCTGTTGGTAACGACAGAACTCCTTTGGGAAACGCACCCTTGGTTAATAATGAGTGAAGCTGGTGATGCTGTTTGTGGAGTTGTTTAATCCTCCTCTGCTGAGATCTTCAGAGATTTATAATGACTTTTATTTCAGTTGATTTCATCTAAGGCTGTAACTGGAAGTCAGTTGTAGTAATTATACATCATTTGTAATATTATTTCTTAAATGGGAATTTTTGTTTTGATTAAATCTATATATTTTTGTTTAGAAAATAGAATTTAAATTAATTTTATTTTTTTAATTAATTGAAAATATACTTTGTCCCAGGTTTTATAAAACAGTTTTCATAAGCATATAAAATATTGTTTAGTCAAAGTTATTTATTTTTCATTGGCTCAAGTTATAAAATATAGATGTGAACCATTAACCCTAATTTTTCTTAATTGAATGAATGAAAAATTTTTCAGTGCACAGCTGTTTTCAAAATGTATAATAATAATACATATTAATTAACCACAAAATCAGCGTATGCGAATTTTAATTAAGCGACTAATTAAATGATGACTGTACATTAGTGATGAACACCTGCTGTTATTGAGAATCACAGAGGATCAGATGTTGATGTTTTATTGGTTAAAAGATTCCATCATCATGGAGGTCAGTGTTTGCTTTAGTTGAGTGCTTGACTCCTGTGTTAGCTCTCTCTCTGTAACACTGCATGTGCTGTTGTGAAGCAGAGAGACCAGTGCTGGACAGTGAGCAGTGATGTTTTAATAGCTGGTTTGTTTACATTTATAATTACTATTTTTTTTCAATTCACTTATATGTTTAGCATTTGAATACTCAATCATTTGAAACTACAGTATGCAAGGACGTTGCTCTGATAGTTCAAATGAATTAAATAAAATTAATATAAATATGTAATTATAGATAAATCAGAACTACAGTGCATTATAAACACACAGACATCAAGAACCAGCATATGAATCTCAACAATGGTGACAATCAACAAAATGTTTCATGCTGCAATGCATGCTGGGTAACACCATAGTAAAAACTCCCATTATGCTTAAAAGCCTGAGCTGGTACAGTTCTTCCCTACCCCACTATTAATCACTACTGCAATATTTGTTTAATCAGACTTTTTTCACAGGTGAGTAATAACTTAGTGTCAGTTATGTTGTTCACTCAAGACATATAAAAGCAGGAAATCTGTTTCATCAAGTTTCTAATTCAGCACTGCAAAATTGCTTGCTGTGAAAGAAATATTGCAATTTTTTAGAAGAAAATTCCTTTAAATTCTTAAAAGTGTCAAGAGCACAACTAAAGCAAACACTGACCTCCATGATGATGGCATCATTTTAACTAATAAAACATCAACATCTGATCCTCTGTGATTCTCAATAACAGCAGGTGTTCATCACTATTTCACAATCAACATTTAATTAGTAACTTAATTATCTCATTAACTTGAACTCTTTGGGGACTTGGGATTTGACTCTAGACTTGTTTGTGACTTGAAAGAAATGACTTGGTTCCTCCTCTGGTGAAATCAGCTGCTGAGTTCATGGGTGGAATAAACATATGACAGGACTTTTACTTTCTGACCCCTGGATTGCCCACCTCTGGTTATTGTCATAATGTGCAAATTGAAATAAATGGTAAACATCAGTGAACTGACAAATATCACAGCTATCTTATTTGCTGAATTTGATTTATTCTCCAATATTTTCCAGCTCGCCTTCCTGTCCCTGTCATCACCAGAAACTGTTCTTCATCATCATCATCATCCTCAGAGCAGAGTTGTTCATTGTTGTGTTCAGCGGTGAATGTGAGTGATGTGAGTGTCTCCTGGTACAGAGGACACAGTTTATTATCCAGCATCAGTGTGTCTGATCTCAGCATCAGTCTCTCTTTACATCTGGAGATCGAGTGTCTGGATAACAACACCTACAGCTGTGTGATCAACAATTCATTCACTAACCAGACCACACATCTGAACATCAGCACACTCTGTCAACCATGTGCAGGTATGTCAGCAGACCTATTTCTTCCACAAACTAAATAAATCATATTTATATTGTAACATTGTTCATTTCTTCTCTCACAAGACCATATCCACTGTTGTGGTGTGACTGAAGCTGTGATCCGATTGGCTCTCTCTGCTCTGGTGGGCGTGGCTGCTGTGGCTGTTCTTGTTTATGACATCAGATCCAGAAGTGTTCAACAGAAGAGAGAGCAGACGTCATCAAGCTCTGATTAATCAGATACTCGGGGAAGTGGAGTTATCGAATGACTGCATATGTGACCCTGGACCACAAAACCAGTCATAAGTATCAATTTTTCGAAATTTAGATTTATACATTCGAAATCTGAACAAATAAGCTTTCCATTGATGTATGGTTTGTTAGGATTGGACAATATTGGCCGAGATACAACTATTTGGAAATCTGGAATCTGAGGGTGCAAAAAATTGCCTTTAAAGTTGAAGTTCTTAGTGAAAAATGAAGTTCTTAGCAATGCATATTACTAATCCAAAAGTAAGTTTTGATATATTTACAGTAGGACATTTACAAAAATATCTTCATGGAACGTGATCTTTATTTAATATCCTAGTGATTTTTGGCATAAAATAAAACATTTATAATTTTGACCCATACAGTGTATTTTTGGCTATTGCTACACACATACCCCAGCGATTTAAGACTGGTTTTGTGGTCCAGGGTCACATATAATATAGCACAGGAAATCCTCTGAGTAAATAGAATTCATTAATAAATGTAATTAAACTGAATGTTAATACATATGATCAAATATAAATTCTCATTTTATATGTATATATATTTAGATTAATCAGACAATCAATTAGTTTATTTTATTATTTTTTTTACTTTTATTTTTCTAAGATAAGTTGCAGGATCAAAAACTCGAAAGCCCGGTTCAGACTACACAATTTTTTTTGTTGGTTACAACAATCGCCGTGCCAGATTACACGATTTTGACTCCTAAAATCTTCTCATGTCGTGAACAAGAAACATGTCAGACTACATGTTTCTACTCGAAGATTCTTTGCTTGTCGTTTAATAACTTGTGTGCTGTCATTGATAGCGCTGGACTAGACAGATGGTGACATTAGTGTAAACAAACAATAACTAGCATAAAGCTTGTTCTGCCCTGTCTTATCATCAGAAAAGCCCAAAAAAGAAAGAAAGCCTAACAGTGGACCAATCTGGATTGCATGAAGAGGACTGTAAAAGAGAACTGAGGTAAACTAGTTTTTAACTGACGTTTTTCACTCTGTCACGGTAACGTTAATCCCTCAAGAAAACATAATAAATGCAGTATTATTGTCATAGCTCCACAAACATTTCCTCCATTGTAAAATTCCACTTACAGTGTGCGTTCACACCAGAGGCGACCTGTGCGAATAAATTGCGCTCTTCGCGCGTAGTTAGATGCTTGAACATTTTGAGCTTACTCGCTTCATCAGGCGTGAAATTCACTTAACAACAGGCGCGAATTCGCGTCATGGGAGGGGCTTCTGCAGCAGCTTCCGTGTTGGTGTCTCCACAATGTGGGACTGTTTAGTGGAGGAGTCCCATGGCAACCGACTGAATAGTTTTTGTTTATTATATCGTGTGCTGTTTATGTCCTTTATGTTTAGCTCTTGTAAATATTCCCATACTTTTGTCTTTTCTTTTGATTTACACCCTTTATATATTGTAAATAATCACATCTTTTCAACCACTCTTGTAAATATTGCTATCTTTTTTCATCCTTAACTCTTGTAAATCTTTTCATTATTTTTTGTTCATGTTTAGATTGTTTTCTTGTTTTCAAATAATAAATGGAGACAGCCTCCAAAAGCAATCCCTGTCTCGTTGCTGCATTCTTATTACACTATACCACAACACTGGTCCAATCACAAATAACTAGTTTTTACTATACTATTGTGAGTGTATTTGCAATAGGATATAATTAGAATGAATGCACAAATGTTTGGCATATGTATTCTAGTCTTAACATACAAATATTCTTTTTATGAAGCAAGAACATTTATTCATACAAAATAAATCAAATCAAATAAAAAAAAAAGTATAAAAACTATATACAAAGAACATTTACAACTATTTACATGCAGGACTAAAAAGGATCTTGCTTGGAAGAGGGAAGAGTGAGGGCCAAAGTGAAGGAGAGGAGAAAGGAGAGAAATCTGGTTCATTTCCTGCAGAGATTGCTGCCTCTTTTTTAAAACTAGTCTATAGCCTCCAATTGTTCCAAATTAAGCAGAACTGTGCTGCTTTCATATATTAATTTGTGTATTTAAAATTTTACGAATTCTTTAATCTGGGGCAGCAACCTCTGCAGGGAAGGGACCAGACTCAAGAGGAAGGGCTCATCCTCTGAGCGTGGGGATGGTGCTGGAGCTACAGGACACCTGTGAAATACTCCTCCCAGGATTTTCAACAGACGAGCACCAAACCCGTGAACGTGATCTCAAGACATTGGGGATGCTAAATTGCGGAGGGATTTTTGATATCTCGAACGGTTTGCCCGTGGCGAGGCGATAAAGTTATGGCGAGAATTGAGATACAGGAAGTGTCTAATAAAGTCCACATACATTGTCTGATTTTGATCACACTTCAGTGGTTTGTTCGGTGTATGAAGCCGATCGCATCGATGTGACAATTATTTTTTACTACAACACTTAAAAACTTTTTTAATCTATTTGGTAAACATTTAGATAATATTTTATAGTCTTGGCACATCAAAGACACAGGGCGCCAATTCTTCAACAACCCTAAGTCACCAGTTTTAGGCAGGAGTGATAATACTGCCCTTTGGCAGCTGCTGGGTAAAATACCTTTTTGTAAACATTCACCAATTACACTGTAAAAGTCTTCTCCTAAAACATTCCAAAATGATTTATAAAATTCAGCAGGCAATCCATCTACACCCGGGGCACGTCCTGTGGACAGTTGCATAACAGCCTCTGATAGTTCTTCATAAGAAACCATTGTATCCAATGTCTCTCTGTCCTCAGGTTTCAGGTTGGGTAGTCCTTCCAGCAACTGATCCATACTCGCAGGATCAGTCTTTAGGCCCAAAAATTTCAGCATAAAAAGCATTGCAATTTTTCTCATTTCAATGGGATCCGAAGTTACTGTGCCATTGTCCTTCCGAAGGTAAAGCATATTTTTTTTCTTAACTACTTTACGTTCTAGATTAAAAAAGAACTTTGTTGGAGCATCCAATTCCTTGATGGAAGATATCCTTTCTCGGACTAAAGCACCTTTTGCTCTTTCTTCTAAAAGAGTTTTCAGCTCTAATCTCTTTTTCTTTAAATCATTAGTTTCACCCAAAGTATTCAAATAAAGCAAATTTTCCACATCATTAATGCCTTTCTCCAACCTTTCAATTTCTCTCTTAACAATCACAGTATTATTATAAGAAAATTGCTGACAAAAAATCTTGATTTGAACTTTTCCTACCTCCCACCACTGAATTACATTTTCAAAATGTTCCTTTTGTAGTTTCCATTTTTCCCAAAAACATTTAAAAATTTCACAAAAAAACTTATAATTTAACAGTTTAACATTGAAATGCCAGTACGATTTTGGACGCAATACCCTCGTTGTATTAAAGTCAATAGTCACTATATGGTGATCAGAAAAACTACAAGGAGATATACCAACATTCATAACCCTGTTATTGTCTGATTTATTTACATATATTCTGTCTAATCTTGCTCCAGTTACAATGGAGTCTAATATTTTAACCCATGTATATTGTTTCGTTAATTGATTTATATTTCTCCACACATCAATGAAATCTAATTCTTGAGTAATCTTGAGAAGCATTTTACTAGACAGTGAATGAGGTTCTTCTCCATTTCTATCCAATACAAAATTAGTGGTACAATTCCAATCACCCCCCATTATTACACACATTCCCTCATCTACATGTTTTATAATTTCTGTTTTTAGCCTCCCAAATAATTCAATTTGTTGTAAACCTACATTTGGAGCATATACATTGATAAAAATAAACTTTAACTCTTTAATTTCTACTATTGCCATTACAATTCTACCTTTTTCTAATTCAATAGTGGACAAAATGTTTAGATCTAAATGTTTAGAGAAAAGAATTGCCACCCCTGCACTTAAATTTGTTCCATGACTCAAAATACATTCACCTTCCCACCATCTATACAATTCTACTTCATTTTGACTATCTGAATGTGTTTCCTGTAAAAACATCACATTAATATCTTTGAGATAAGCATATTCTGCAATTATTGCTCTTTTATTCCTATCTCTCCCTCCATTAACATTTAAGGATCCTACTCTTAAAATATCCATAAGAAGATATAAGGAGAGAAAATAAAAAGACAGAATATTAAGAAAACCTTGCAGGACACCCTTGATATGCATTTCATTTCACAAGATTAGTTTGATTTACGTTTAACTGGGGTTTTCCCCTTTCTAAGTTTAGTAAGAATCTTCTTTAATCGAAACCTCTTTCGTTTACTCAGATTCTCTTCTCCTTCCTTCCTTTGCCAATATAAAACTGAAGATTCAAACTTTTTTACATCAGAAAAAAAATTCCTGACATCAGCAACCTTCCCAAAAGTCTCATCCAAAAAAACATGTATCTCCTCCAAAGAGTCACAACCTACCTGGGATATATCTGAAAAATCAGATAAAACTCCATCTTCATCATCAACCTCATTCATCTCATCCTCACCTAATTTCCGTACCTTTTCTTTAGATTCACATGAATTTACATTCTTGTCATCACCTTGATTCTCCATTTTTCCAGAATCCGTTAGTTCACATTCTCTGCTTATCTGACCCTCCATCCTTCCCACATCATCTATATCAGACATCTGTACCTCATCTCTTTCAACCCTTTGCTCATTCCCATCAGACAACTCCTTTTCCTTCCTTACACTGTCAATAACAACATCCTCATCATTCCTTACTTCCTCAGTAGGAATCTCTTTATCATTTTCCACCTCCTCAGTATTGATTAGCGTTTGATTCCTATGTGAATTCACTTGCACTTCAGTTTGAATTCCACTCGGGCCTGCTACAGCACTAATAGGACAAGATAATCGTACGTGGCCAATTCACCTTATTTTTCCATGGCAACAACGGTGCCGCCATTACGTTCGTTTTGTCATCTTACTTCCGGCTGAGAGGGAAGTAAGCTAAGCTAGTTGGTAGCCATAGTCCTATAGCTGTAATGTATATGACATTATATATTATATATTATATATATAGCTGTAATGCATATGACAACAGAACGCAATATGTCAAGTGTTATATGCTCAGTTAGGAGCTGCCATAACAATAGCACCAACGATGTTACGAACACAAAGTGAAGCGGTCAGAGTATTGTGGTGCACTTTACAATTTACACCCACCACCTAAAGAAGAGGGGCACCTGAAGCAATGGCTGAAGGCGCTAAATTTGAAGCGCCCACCCAAGCGCCCTTATGTGTGTTCGTACCATTTCATGGACTGGAAGCCGACTGACGAACACCCTTTCCCATGAAAATGGCTCGGCTATGATGTTCCGGTAAAGAAGTCACACCGGGTGCTGAAAAGGTTGTCAGATTCAGGTAAGCAGACCTTAACTTAGCTAGCTATGTGCTAGTTCGCCTAACGTTACATTTTTTTTTAAAGTCCTTGTTTCAATAAATACATTTAAGATCAGTAACGAGCAGTTAAAGTGCAACACATTTTGCATGATAACCATTGCCACATATTTATTCATATTTACGATAGTACAAGATATTATGGTACATTACAATAGTTCACATTATTCCTGTGACAGATTGCAGATGATAGCAGGCCAGCTACATTTCTCATTCAAATTTTGATACTTACCTACGTTTTAACACTACAGTTGGAGAATGTAATGTGTATCCTCATGATGTATTTTAATTACTAATGTAAAAATGTTTATGGTTATATTATTTCCACAGATGTATCAATGACCACAATTGATGCAGTGGACACGTGTGAGGGTGATCACATTCACATGCCCATGAACTGTGATGTAGAAACACAATGGGAGGATCCATCGGTCTCTGACCACAACTACAGTTCAAAATCACAACTCAACCTGAAGCCACCTACATCTGATATGGGAACACAATGCATTTTGCCGGTGCCATTGTACATAACTCTGCTGAGAAAAAACAACCTTTGTCAGCTCTACACTGAATTTGTGCAGCCCTGTGTAACCTTCGCAGCGATATCATTTCTGATGTAGAGGTGAATAAGTGTTGATTTGTAGGTGCATTCCACAACTGTCGATGCATCTTAATTGTATCTTTAATCTCTGATTTGAAGGAATAAGTCATGTCAAGTTTGCACATTAATTCCATCTTGGTTTATTACATACAGAAATGATATGGTGAAATATTACCTCTACAGGATGGTCAGTAGAAGGTGTCTCTTACTTACTGAAAACAACAAACACTGATCAACAAATCACAACTGATTTAAAACGACTAATTAAAAATAGTTCCAGTCTTCACCTACACCCACCCAAATGACCTAATATTATATCCTTAACTAATATCAATTTAACATACCCTTCACACCCTTAACCCAATTACCTAATATCATATCCCTAATTATTAATAAATGAATAATTATTCTCATTCCTGCTTATTTACTAATCTGCAAGTATCTTGTGGAAAGCAACAGGCGGCCTGCCTGAAACTTATCTGACACATGAGGAAGCATATACTTAAAATAAAAAGTTTTTAGTCTAGCTACTGTTAAGGGTTACATGCTCCAATGCTGTACATTTGTTGGGATCAATGGCCACGAAACTGTCATAAAACAACATACACCTCTGGCAGTTGTTTGTGCCATCACGGTCAGCATGTGGCGAGGACGCAGGATGTCCAGGCTCCTGTCCCTGCACAGCACTCAGACACTTGTGCAGAAAGCAGTTGAAGATGCTTGAGACCCTCTCTCAGCTCATCCTAGGTGCAAAATGAAGGAGTGGGGGGCAGAGGGACATTTTTGGGCATTACCTCTGGCATCTGCAGCACATCAGTAGCTCGGTGGTGGGAAAAGGTGATGTCCATTAGCCGCTTCGGGCAGAGGTTTCTCTGGGTCCCCATATTCCAGAGCCGCTGCTCATCTGTGCAGGCAATGCCAGTGAGCCCACTGGACACAGCATTTTCAACCTGAGACCAAACATATTTACTGATGAGTTTGTATTAGTGCTGGACAACGATTAATGGCATCCAAAATAAAAGTTTTTATATGTGTGTACTGTGTATATTTTTATGTGTATATAAAGACACACATGTATATTATATTAAAAATATTTCCATGTATATATTATATTCTTATAATTTATATTATATGTAAATGTAATATATTTTAAAAAAACTGAAATATATATATGCATGTGTGTGTATTTATATATACATAATTAACATACCTAGTACACACATATGTATTATGTAAATTTTTGGATGCAATTAATCGCAGACCAGCACTAGTTTGTATATTTAAAGGAAAATTCATTATTCATTATTATTTCAAAATCATTCATTATTTATACACTTGATGTTTACCTACCTTATTCCTTATATCAGGTGATAGCATGATTCGACTTAATGTTACACTTAATGCACACCTACCAAATCTTACCTTTACCTTACCATTTGCATTTACACTGTGTGCAGAATTACCAGGCAAAGTTGATTTTCTGATCATATTCCCCCAAGCATATTTTACCAATTCAAAACCACATCAATCTTAATAACTAATAATTGTGTATTTCATATTTTATAAGTGATATATAATCTTTTTTAGCTAATTTTATCTGTAAAATAAATCTGCCCAATAATTACGCACAAATAAGGCGTTTTTCACTTCCAAGTTCCAGCCTCCTCTTTTTATAATGTGTCATGTGTAAATGTTCACTTACCTTACTCCACTGTACAAATAAGAGATTAGACAAGATACTTAGTCTGCAGATGGTCATCGGGTCAGCCGCTGTGTATGTCACAAACACGTTAATATACTTAAGTTTATACATTTATAACACACTTATGTTAACAACACAATCGTTGAAAGATATTATCATGAATAATAAATAGTAATGATGAGTGTGATAGTCTTACCTTCCATAATATTGAGGCTGCATGGCTACACGACCTTCCCAAACCAGCGATGCACGAACATCCAGTAGTCTCCACTGATCCCTGCTTACTAATTAGCACCCACGGCGAGTGGTTTGGACTGCTCGACTGGCTGGGGTGCACATTTGCTTTTAAAAATACGAAATCACCCTCGCTGTGTAACATTACACGATCCACTTTCCCACTATGTAAATATTGGTAGGCCTCTGTACTTAAAAAAAATGTCATTGCTACTCCATTAACTCCTTCTGACAGGACAAAGTAGTTAAATATGTCCCCATAGGTTACCTCTGGCCACTTCTTCATATCATCAACCCACGTTAATAGTGACGATGGATGGGACAATTTGAGACCATCTGATCATCGTAGGAAGTTTTCACTGTGCTCCCAATTTATAACATTTACGGCATTAACGTTCTTTGCCATTTCGACACAGTTATAGCTAGCTATAAACAATCTTAACATTACCGGATGTGCTGTCTCCAGTTTAGCGGAAGTCGGATGACAAAATGTGGAAAAGCGAAGAATTAAAAGTGGGCGGGGCGGAATAAGGTGAATAGCACCGCACTCATAGCACCGCATCTCACCTGTGCTCGCATATAACATATACGACCTGCCTTCATACATGCATCGAAACGACACATTAAGCGTTTGCGAATTTAAAAACATAAACACTTGTCGCCTAAACGACAGCACATGTTTCAAATTCGCATTCTTACAGCCAAGTGGAACCATTCTGATTCCACTGGCGAGTTTCCCGAAACGCGTTAACTCACGCTCAATCTCAGCATCAGAAATGAACGGCGGAACATTTGAAATTGTCACTTTACTTGTTGGAGTCACTAACGGTTGAACATGAACAAAAGTACCACTTACCGAAATTCCGCTTTCAATCAAACGGTGGACTAGTTGTTCATCCTTTAGAAAAACCACCACCGCTTTGTTCATTCGGGACGCAGAGACAATATTTTCATGTCCCACTTTTTCAGCGACTTCCAACAGCACGTCTTCCACTGATTCTCCAGCATTCGTGACACACCTGATGCCGTGACGGAGCGACAGAGAGGACGCCTGCACACTCATGTGCGACGCCATCTCCGTTCCCGACACGACAATATTAGCCTATTATACTCAAATAAAAGTTTTATAAATTTGCCTAATCAAACCAATCTTGCGAAATTTAACACATAGAACCCTTACAAAAAATTCCCAAGAGATTAGTTAAGAGAAAAATAAAATAACTTTCAATTTTCCCTCTCACTGTGTTCACCCTCCCACACTATCACATAGTCCAGCATGCACCGAGAGAGAGAGAGAGAGAGAGAGAGAGAGAGAGAGAGAGAGAGAGAGAGAGAGAGAGAGAGAGAGAGAGAGAGAGAGAGAGAGAGAGAGAGAGAGAGACTTTTAAACATGTCTTTAATCACAAAAAAAAAGAATCAGTCATTTTTGGTTGTTGTTGGTGTTTTTTTGCATTACAGCTTAAGAAATGTCTTAGGCCTTATCAGTTTTAGGGACAAAATAAAGTAATAGAACCAGTTCATTTATAGGACACTGACAACATAATTTGGTAAAACTTTACAATAACTTCACAATATTAATCATTAGGTAAGCATTGGTAAATAGTCCGTTCATACTTAATAAACCATTATACCAACATTAAGAGCTATAAATACCTTTTTCTTTATTTATAAGCATATCCATTACAAAGCAGATTTAAAGGCTCAGTTAACTTCCTAACAGAATAAATAAGCAAACACAACACAGAGGGATTCAGAATGGGTCGAAGCAGATATCACTCTGCTTCTGTGTGTAGGGGGGGGGGGACTGTGTTTGTTGAGTGTGGGTTGAGGGGTGGGTGAGATATATGTATATATATATTTAAACTGTGTGTGTTTCACACAGTTGATGGCTGGGATTAAACCTTTCATTGCTATATCCCTTAAATCCAAACTGCTAGAGGGTTAATGTAATGCATGTGCCCGCTGGGCACAGTTTTCCTGACGCCACCAGGGTGGCGTTTGCACTCGGCTTGGGCCCGCCATCGCTGCTTGCAGCTATATTTATTCTTGAAATTCTATATTTATATTTATTTATTTTGTGTTTACTACAAAACGTACTAGAACAATATATTATAAACAGGCAAATAGGCATACAGTTCAAGAAATATGTTTTGAAGAATTTGAAAGATATAATATATAAAAGATATAAAGACATATCTGGATTTTAAAATATCACAGTGGGAAAGATCTGTTTGAACTTCCCCTTTGTTCACTGTATCAGCAGAGACACACAGGACTGTTTGTACACCATTACTACAGTAACATCTGAAAACAATACAAACACACACAAAACAAAACCCTCCTCCAAAGCCCTGGGATAAAATCCAATAACTTTCAGCTAATACCACATTAACATTAATGAACTCACTTTTTTGAATAATGTCAGCAGGACTGTGTGAGGGTTAGGTTCAATACATGTCATTGTCTTATGTTTAAACAACTGTAGTATAATGTTCTCAATATTCAAATGTCTGTGATTCCTGTGACATATAATATGCATATATCATTACACATTAAATATCTGCACTAATGCAGTAATTCCTCCCCCATTTTTGGATCTTAAACAGAATCACTTTTTTATCAGTGTCTAATGGCAACTCCTGCATACACCACATCGTCCTGCTCTTGAACACTCTAGAAAACACAAACATACATTTACACAATACATGTAGTTATCAAGAACATAACTGATCATTTATTAGAACTCATTATACACATGTACACAGAAATGAAATTTCTTACCGACTTCTGTGCTTTTCTTTTGTAGAATGTCGGATCAGCGTATGTGATTTCTTCACCACTCTCAACTGTGTGACAGATGTGTAAAAACATAAATACTCATAAATAGATAGATATTTGAGATTTGTCTCTGCAATGCTATTTTCTTATTTTAATATTATATTATTAGTGTGAACTGTTTCAGCGGAGACTCGGGCATGCTCCCTTGTGAGGTTTATTTATTAGGTTGGTTTTGCTATTTTTATTATTATAAATTATTTGTTTTAAGTTTTTGTGGTATCATGCACACATGCAAAGTTGTTTAATAATATACTGCAATAAAGTAATAACCTAGTGAAAGTTACTTGTTAATATATCTTATTTTTATATATAAATGTGTCTTTAAACATTTCTACACATTTATAGGAAAAAAAACCATATAGACACCGATTCATGGATTCAAGCTGAAAACAGCATCTTCTCAACATGTTGACAACACAAGGCCAAACTCTTCCAGGCTAGAGATACAGTGTTTGTCAAAGTAGATCTTGTTCATTGGCAACCAATGAAGATCACTGGCTGGCATTATGGATATGTGTTACATTGTTAAGTAGATATGACAATTAATTCCGATTCCAGAATCAGATACTTAAGGTCAGGAATCGAATACTTGTCAAATTTAAATTTCGCCGTTTTTTTTCTTCATCATCTGTGAAAGCACGAACTAGGGATCTGCCAGGACCTTGCTCGCTAATCTAAGCGCTCCAAAGTTTGACCAGAGATTATATTACTATAAGGAGGTGAGAGGGCCTGTATTACTTACTATTGGAGAAAGCGTAATGGTCAACTTGGATCACGTTAACCAATCACATTACAGCCTTGACGTCACTGTATTTCAGTCAGCGTTTATGGATACTATAGGAATGAATGGGAAGTGCCGTAAACTGAATCCCACCATTCGCAAAAAGGCTGTGACTTCTCTTATAAAACAGCATTTCTTTCGGTGTAAACTCTAAAAATAATTAAATCCAAAAGTATTGTTTAGTGGAAAACATGTTGTAGATTAGCAGATAGGTTATCAATTCAAGACATGACGAGCTGTTTCCTCTAAAAAGCTGTTTATTCAGTATAGTGAAGCCTCTCCTTCATTGACATCCATTAAAAAAATATGGCCTCTGGTCTCCTTTCCCACGTACTGCCAGACCAGAAGCATTAGCTTTAGCCGTTACGCTTTATCGGCTAATGGATGCTGGCTTGTCTTCTAGTGGCTTTGGTTTGGCTACATTTGCGTTTTACATTTACATTTACATCTGATCAGAAGCCAAACTAGCTAAGTATAATATCTGTGATAGCTATGTTGCAAGGGAGGTGTCACCACCAACATGACAAAGCACTTTAATTAAACAGATCGTTAAAGATCGCGAACACGATTCAAACACCAACTATTCTATTCCTAAATGACAATGATTAATTGACGTATGCGATCAATGTTGTGATCACTCTTGGTTCGTCTGTGCAGCGTACGATCACATCGGTGTGATTTGAGCATTTAATCCTGTGTTCACGCTGCCGCTGACCTGAAGACAGCAGCTGTCATCCGTCATGAATGAAACAACTTCACAGTCTTTTCAACCGCACAGTATCAATATCTCTGTGTTACAAGCATTCAAATCACAAAAGCACTGGGATAAAAGTTTATAGTTCAGATATAAACTCTGATGTGTACGGTAGCGATCAGAAAAGAGTAAATTACCTTTTGGAAGTAAATAGCCACTTCAAATGAAGATTTATCCATCACATTGTTACGCCAGTAGGTGGTGAAAAGGGGCTTTTAAAATGTATTTGTCTTTGAATCATACAAGAGATTTGTTCAGGAACGCAGAATCATCCAGTAATGAAACAAGTACATCTTGAATGAGTCATTGAATCATTCATTCCAGGGCCGGCCCCTGGGCATACGTGGAATTGGCGAATGCTAGGGGTGCCGCCGATCCATAGAGGCGCCAAAATGAATGAAGTTTTTATTTATTTTATTTTTTACTTTTTTTTATTCCCAATTCTACTTCAATACTATAAATTAAAAATGTTACACAAAGAGCGATTGTCCTACAAAACAACTATTTTATTGCTCTCCTAAGAGAGGATATAAGAGAAGTGAATGAAAAACGGGACAAAGACAGATGTGATGTAATGTAATGAATTATGCCAAATAAACTAGCCTTTAAATGCATGGATGTTTCGCCAATCGTGATATTCTTGTCTTTAGTGACCCATATATATCCAGAACGGGCGAATCTCTCACTGCTGCAATAGCAAAAAATAAATAAAAAATAACAATAAAATAAAAAATTATCTTGATATTTTAAGTACAAATAAAATAAAGCATATTTCGTTGTCTTTTGAAACTTGGAAGGGTTCAATTTGAGCAGATGGTTTTACCATCGCTGTCATCAACAGAGTGCACTTCCACTGGCTCATATTCACAATCTCAATCATATTCTCAAAACGATCGTTTTCAATAACTTTAAAATCAATATTATGTTCACTGGCTGCTTATTCACCACATCCACCATCAAATGACAGTGACATTTATGTTTTACTGCGTACAGCAATTGCTCTGCAGTAAAGCCATTCGAACCAGTTAATGTTTTGCTCATGATATTGTTTTGTTTTATGACTGAGGTAATTTTGAGTGAAACACATCATCATTGTGTATCAAACAGTACCACACTCAAGGAATAAGTCATTAGATATGTAGGAATATAGCTGCCAGGAAAATATATTTACACATTAACATACCTCGTGTCTCTAGCGCACTTTAAAAACATATATTATAAAAAAACAGGAATTATTTTTTTCTTGTTATATTGTTTATAATGCATATATTGATGAATAGCCTACTAAGAAAGTTGATGTCTAACTTAAATAAATGAGGGAGGGAGAAGGTAGTGAATGATCTCCCGTTTCACTAAAGATATGAGGTAGATATGCATTTAAGGACTCTAGATGAGGTAAAAGTTTGTGAACAAACTATGTTAGCCTAGTCTAGAAAGCTTATAGACTAAAAGTAAAAAAATAGTATAGTAACAATCTCTGGAGTTCCAGAGATACAAGATTTTGTATCCTAAGTGTAATTTTTTTGTGTATCACAACATGTTTTAATCATATTTTTACTCTACAGTTGTGTAGTTTTTGGGGATTTGTTGTATTTTTTATTTGAATTGGCAAATTTAGTAATGTTTGTATAGGGCTATAACAAGGCTTATTACACTAATGTAACATTCACTTTAAAGATGTAAGTTTCTCAATAGGCTATAATTCACAGTGAAAACATTAGAATGGGCTCGAAGATTAGAAGATGGTGGAAGATGGTAGAACATTGCTACCATCTACTGGAAATACAACACGTTTCACATTTATTTAGAAGATTAAACAGTAGCCTACTGTATGCTAATACAGTTTTGTGGAGGAATACCAGATTTAATTATTCTTAATGTTTAATTGTGTTTAATTTATAAAGTGACTTAGGCAGCACTTATAATTTTATAGTTTCAATGGAAATAATTTAAAATAAGGTTAATTGTCAATAACTAACTCTAACAAAAATAATAAATACTGTTAAAAATGTATTGTTCATTGTTTATGCAAGTTAGTTTATATTCACTAATGTGAGGCAAGGGGCACCAGCTAAAATCTTGCCTAGGGCAGCAAATTGGCCAGAGCCGGCCCTGATTCATTCATAAATTACATGTGATTTTGTTTAGCTGTCTAATGTTTTTTTTTCTTCAGAATCATGAGAGAACCACAAAGCAGAATCTATTCTTTCTTTTAGGAGGCAGTGACTTTATTTGTTGTACAGATGTCTCAGCAGTAGGTAATACTTGCCCTCTTGGTCTCTTTTCCTGCAGATGCAGAAGATCACGACCGCAGCTACAATCAGCAGAGATCCAGCAGAAACCAGCACTATCAGAGAGACTGAATCTGGAGGATGTGAAGGAGACAGTCATTAGTGTGAGTGAATGTGCACAATAAACACAACATATTATTACAGACATACCTGCATATGGTTGACAGAGTGTGCTGATGTCCAGATGTGTGGTCTGGTTGCTGATGGGATTGTTGATCACACAGCTGTAGGTGTTGTTATCCAGACAATCGATCTCCAGATGTAGAGAGAGACTGATGCTGAGATCAGACGCACTGATGCTGGATAATAAACTGTGTCCTCTGTACCAGGAGACACTCACATCACTCACATTCACCGCTGAACACAACAATGAACAACTCTGCTCTGAGGATGATGATGATGATGAAGAACAGTCTCTGCTGATGACAGGGACAGGAAGACGAGCTAGAAAACATGAATGAAGATAAATGCAGAAATAGATGAGAAATAAAGACTCAAAAGTAGAGCATTTAAAACAATCTGATATAGAAAGAATGCTTAGCAAGCAGACATTGTCGATGAAACTTTAGATGAATTATGAGACAAGATGTAAAAAAATAAAGCATGCAAATTTTAAGGTTACTCTCATATATATATATTTTTTTTTTTATTATGCTTGCTTTCCAATAAAGCTGTTATATGCAGGAATTGACCATTAAAGTTGAATATTGACCATTAAAGAATAGCAGCATAGCAGCAAACATGGTAAATATTCTACATACTATAGAAATTAATGCATTGAGCATAACTGAATGTGTTGCAAAATGAATCCACCGAGTTCTATCAATTTATATATTCTCAATATTTATGACAGTTAAAAATATGTAAGCTTATAAAACAGTATTTGACTCACCATAGACGGTAAGATTGAATGTGTTGAGTGGTGTCTGTGTGCTGCTGCCGATCACTTCATAAAGTCCAGAGTCTGTGGTTCTGGTGTCTGTGATGGTCAGAGATCCAGTCTTATCTAGCTCCAGTCTGTCTCTGAATCTCCCATCAAGAACATCATCAAAAACTTTATTTCTTTCCGTTCTGTCTGTTGATTTGAGCTATGAGAATCTTGCTGTGTCCAAATCTCCACTGTATCTCATTATCTGTGTTAACATCAATTTCTAGAGTGACTGATTCTCCCTCCGTCACTGACTTCACTGCATCACCAGCAAACACACCTGATCAACAAACACAACATTTACTCAGAATATCAACATCCACCACATTTAGAGATTTTACAATTTCAAAAGTATTCAAAAAGTTGACAAAAACAAACAAAAAACAAACTCACAAGTTCTTTAAAAGTGACAGCAGCATCAACACAGAATTATCTGAGTATAATTTTCTAATATAAGAGGTAAAATGAATGATGAAAATAATAAATAACAGAATATGTATAATGTATAAAGTGAACAGAAGCCATACAAATTTAACCAGCATTTAGAGGTTTTACAATTTCAAAAGCATTAAAAAAGTTGTCATTGCAAAATAAGTAATACATGTGGAAACCATTTGGAAGAGAAACCAATGGAAGAGAAAATGATAAAACAACATCATGAACAGGATATCTGAGTATATTAGTCTGATAAAAGATGACAATAAATGATGGAAATAACAGAATCACGTTTATGTGGACAAATGATTGCACAGAAACAAAGCCATAAAAACACTTACCACTCACCCTCCATAAGCTCAAAAAGAAGAAAATAATCTTTGCCATTTCACTTAACGGTTTCAAGTAAAAGCAGTGTATAATTTTGGAAAAGAAAACAGAATAGAAATGTTATAATAAATGCTGAAAGCGACAGCAAAGAGGTCAGTGCTGCTGGTCTGTGAAGCGAAGTGAAACTCTGACACTTCTCTAGAGGACACCTCGCTTGTATTCTAGTCTGTATTATGACTTTAACTATGTGTGATTCACAGATGCTACTAAACAACGCTCACTACTAACCTCACTGCCCGCCGGTGCGCAGAAAAGGTTTACTGTTGCACCACGCAAGGTGTCCGATGTATAGACACGGTTTAAGCCTAAAAATAATTACTATTTAGCCAACTAACGTTCCCATTACTCCAAGTTCAGTTATTTAAGAGGATGTTTGTGAATAATATGAATTTAAAATGATGAAATTGTTATATTACAGTCATCCAATTAAGAGCCATCTTGCTCTTAATGCAGAACCTGATTTTACCAAGTGCCACACGTTCCTAGGTCAACATCTTTGTTGACCCTGGAACAACATTGTTATTAACCAATCAGATTTGAAAAACACGTTTATAATTTTT